>JAJMAG010000159.1:0-11802 GCA_030564905.1 Geotrichum fermentans
GGTGAAACTTGAATTCACAGTTGGTTGAGAATAATTGATGGGCGAAGGACAAAAAGTATTAACTCCAACGGGTGTTTTCCCTTTAAGAAAAGGTACCGTTGGGTGATGTCGGAGCCCCCCCCCGCATTACATATTCTTGAAACTTGTTGAACTTCTATGAAAAACTTGTAGACGACACCAGTTTTTCCCAGGCCCCTTCGAATCGGGTTCTCCAAAGCTTAGGGTCGATCGCGATCCCTTTGTACTTGGTGGGCCGTTTGAATATTTGCAGCCAGCGTACCAAGACCCAGGCCTGGACTAATCCAAGTTACATGTGCAGTACATAAAAAGCTTGCCGCGTTTTTTTGAGCATTTCTTTCTTGTTGATTGTCGTCTCGAGAACGGTCCTCATGGATCAATCTGGCATGAGAGGAAAATATCAATTTACTTGTTCAAATTTATCAATGTTAGACGACAGATGTAAAAAAAAAAAACGAACTGGTAGCTAAACATTCAGCATTAAAATAAAAAAAATTTTTTTTTTCAAAAAAGACAAAAAAACGGCAAATAAATAGATTAGATAAATGGAATAACAAAAAGATACATCCGGGGTTGATTTTTTTTTTTTTTCGATATCAACGGGATCTACCAAGTTCACTTAAGAAGAAGAAAAAAAAAACGCACCTAGGCTCAAGCTTGGTACACCGTTTCTTCAGATGCAAACGTGACCGCACGCTCGCCTGGGAGCCGGTGTTGTGCATGCTCACCCCGCAACTGACCATCCTCCCTGACCGTGTCGGGGATTGTTGACGCCGAGCTTGCTTCGCGCGTGGCGGCGTCTTGCGTCTTGCGGGTCCTCAGCTGCCGCAGCGAGCCCGCCATGTGGTCGCTCAGCGGCATGCCGCCCTCGCCGGTGACCTGCAGCACGGCGGTGAAGATGTCGGCGAGGTCGAGCGACTCCAGGTCGAGGCCCAACGGCGCGAGGTTGTAGATGGTCGTGCGGAGATACATGGTCGAGAGGCAGTTCTCGATGCGCGTGATGAGGTGGTTGAAGGAGTTGGCGTAGTCAATGTCGCTGCACGGCAAAAGAGAAATAGGCATGCCGAGGATGTGCGAGACCCGGCTCGAGTCGGTGCGGTTTGAACTGCGGCCGGAGGTGTGTCTATTGAGCCGCGTGCACACGTTCTCGAGCCGGATAGAGAGGCTTCGCAGTTGCATGAGCATCTCCATGTCGTGTTGCGAGACGGCCGTGTTGGCCAACGTGGCGGCGGTAGAGGCAGCAGCTGCAGCCGATGAATGTTGAGGATGGCGCTTCGCAAGCGTACGCTGAGTGTGAATGGGGTAGCGTCCCAGCAGATTGTTCTGGTAAGCCAAGTAAATGAACTCTGGGTTTTCCAGCCCCTTGAGCTTTTCCTCTCCGAGCTCCTTGCGTTCCCAGCCCAGGTTGTCGAGCATTTTCAAGTCGTGCTCGATAGCACGGCCCAGTCCCTCGTCCCCGCCAAACGCGTCAGCAAGGGTTGGCACCTCGCCGTTCTTGTACTGGTTAACAGCATCGATGAGCCGGTTCATTTCCGACGCATAGTCAGACGATAAGGCAATCTGGCCACCGTCGGCAACCGCACTCACCCGCGCCGCACGGTTGACCATGGGCCCAAAGTAGTCCATTCGCCGGGTGATGGGATCGCGCTCACACACGGGTGATCCCCAGTGAATGCCCATGCGGACAGACAGACCTCGGAAAATGACCTCTTCTTTATCGTCCAGCACTTCACAGCCTTCGCTGGAATCCAAGATTTCAGCGGGCCAGTCCGCAACCAGCAGGAGGGACTGCACGCTGAAGCACCACAAAAGCGCAGACGTGGGCGTTGGGAATGAAACCATAAAGGCGTCGCCTTCAGTCTTGACTTCATAGCCTCCTATAATTCGAAGTTGTCTTCTCATGATTGAGTTATGAACCTTGATAGCGCTTCTCATCGCAATTGGTGAAGTCTCCCACAGCAGAGTTGAATTCTTAATATCGGTGAATATCATTGCCAAGTCACCCACAGGTGGATCAACCTCACCGCCCAGGCGCGCCAGACGAGAATCTTCAGGAAGATCCGCTCTGTCCCTGCGCTTCTTGAAAGCAGGGAAGAGTTCCTCTTCGCCAATGCCAGCCATGCCGCCAAAGTTGGCCCCCATGATCTTGTTCTTGGATCTTCGCCGCGAAATGCCCACGCCAATCACCATAACCATGATCTTGTCGGAAGCGCCATACGAAATTGCAAAGTCTCGCAGCTTTCCGGCAGCGCGCATCAGGTCTCCGTTCGACATGCGCACAACATCAAGCGCGATTTGGTACGACACATACTCCCAGAGTTGCTTGCTGCCAAGAATAAGAATCTCATCGTTATCGCCCAGATCGTACTCTGTGATGCTGGGTGTAGCATGGATGTGAGGGATAAGATCGTAGAAGCCAATCGCGCGAGAAACGTCGAGAATGTTGTCCAGCTTACCATTGGAGGAGACGACACCGGCGGCTGCACGGATACGCGCCAGCTCTGTCTCACTTGTAGGATCATGTCGGGTGGTTAAAACAGTGTATTCGCCACTGGCCCGCGAAATGATCGCCATTGAATCACCGGCATTGGCAACAAACAGCTTATTTTGCTGGATATACACAATTGTGGCACATGATCCGGTCATGCCATCGCTGTGCTCCAGGTTGATGGCAGTGGAGCTACGGTGGGCAATGGATGAATGCGCAATCTCTTCAGTTGGCATTAATATTGTGTTGCCAATTTCTTTATTCGTATTCAGGAATGCCCGTCGTAGGGCATCCTTGGTTGTCTCATTCTCACGAAGCTTTTTAAGTTCCTCAGTAAAGATGGCACCAAACGATTCCTGGATAAGTTTGGAAACCTTGTTACCGCGCACGCTTCCTTCAAGACGGCCATCAAATAAGCCAATAACAACTTCATTGTCCTTGCCTCGGAAGCGCTCGAGTACCATGTCGGTAATTGACAAGTTGTTGTTTGTACCTATACTGTCGGCCATTCCAAAAGGCATTGAATTGATCTCAGAGCCATACGTACGAACACGCGTGTTTTCATTCTGGTCTGGGACACTGGGCGTAATGAGCGTCACGTCCATTAGTCCAAGCACTCTGATGTTGGCGAGTCTCGTAAAGTCACTAAGGTCTTTTTCGCTCAAGTCCCGACTAAAATGCGACGTGTGGTTGGGTAAAGCTTTGACTTCAAGCCTACGGTTACCTGAGAAGTTGAGGTATCGCAAATCCAGGTTGTAGTTCCAATTCCAGTCATATGGCCAGTTATTGATGTTGTATTTGAGGTTGTTACACCCCACATCTAGCGCAGTGAGGTGGCTGATCTTTCCAAGCTCGGCAGGGAGACTGTGTAGTTTGTTGTTATTGACATGGAGAACCCGGAGGGTCTGAATGGCCTCAATGTCATCCGCGGGTAAGGATGTCAGACTATTTCCAGACAAGTAAAGTTCTGTAAGGCGCGACAACCGACGGAGTGCACCTACAGGAATGTCAATTAGTTCATTATACGACAGGTTCAACGTCTGTAATTCAGAAAGCCATGAGATCTCTTCAAAGCACTCATCCGTCAGTCTATTGTCGCTCAGACTCAAGCTCCGCAAGCACTGGCCTAGAGTGCGTCGCGGCCGCACTTCATTGGGAGCCAATGGATCCTTAGTGGGAGTTGCCGACGCTGGGCGGCCAGCTGTAGGTGGCGTGCCTGGAAATGCAGACATTCGACGCTCGTTTGGAAGTAGTCCAGACGAGATTGAGAGTGTTGAGGGCCGTCGCGGCTGGCTGGCTGGACCCGTTTCGTAATCTTCTACAAGGTCTTCAAAGGCCTTGAACCGCTCGCTCTCCGAACTGCTCACACTCGATTGCGTGATGTGCTTGGGGAAGCTTTCAAGCAAGTTCGACGATACATTGAGATAGTCAAGGCATGACAGGTTCCAAATCTCTTCCGGCAGGGTACGAATGTTGTTGTTGTGAAGATCAAGATGACGGAGTTCAGAGAGTAAACCAAACTCTGGCGGAACAGAATCCAGATTGTTGGAAACGATACTGAGATGTAGCAGTTTTTTAAGAGAGCCAATGTGGGCCGGCAACGATGACAAGTGATTCTTGTCGAGCACCAGTCGTTCTACAAATGGAATCTTTTTTAGAAACTTCTCATCTAGAGCCGCCAATTTCGCCTTGGAAAGATTGAGCACCGTCAGGGACTGATGAGGCTCGACAAAGTCAATCTTCGTCAGTGGGTTTCTGTCGAAAAAGAACAAGTTGAGATGAGGAAACTCGGCGCTAAACGATGTGACGGAGTTTTTCGAGCAGTATAACACCTTCAAGATTGGCAGCTGACTCAGAATATCGATCGTCTGAAGTTTGTTGTATCTAATGTCCAACTCCTTCAAGTGCTGTAGATGCACAAAAGTGTCGGGCAATTTCTTCTTCAGGTAATTGTTTGATATTGCGAGCTCTTCCAGATTCGTGAGTAGGCCTATTTCGTCTGGCAGCGTGGATATCTTGTTAAACGACACGTCAAATTGTTTCAACGCAGTGATCATACAAATAGCCACGGGTAATTCAGTGAGAATGTTTGACGAAAGATTCAGATTCTTTAAGTTTTTCAGCTCTGCAATGGACTCGTTCACAGATGAGATACGATTTCCATGAAGGTCCAAAGAAATTAGGGAAGACAGTCTCGAAAAATCGATGTTGTCCAAATGCGAAATCAAGTTGCTCGATAGATCGAGGTAGCGTAGATTCGGAGAGTGCAAAATGTTTGTAGGAAACTGGATGGCCTTGTTGTGGGAATAGATGAGGCTGTTGAGGTTCACACATGCCTGCACGAAGTCACTGGGAATCGTCAAACTCGGGTTTTGCGAAACATCCAAATGATCTATTTCTACAGCATGGGAGTAGTAAATTAAGGGAATAGTTTCCAAGTCCATGTGATGCATATCAGCGTGTGTAAAGTCGCGAGATATAAGCTCCTTTTCCCGTTCACTAAACGTCCGCATTTCGTGTTTGTAAAACTTGATACGGCACATATAGCTCAGGTCATCGCGGCCCACGTCGTGCAGCCGGTCGTTTTCCGTGTAGCCCATAAATTCGAGCAGTACTCTTTGGTATACCAGCGGCCGTTCTTTGGGCATGAGGATACGTTCCAGACCGCCCGTGCGCACGGTGAGCTGATAATCGGCCACCGAGGGGAGAAAGAACTTCTTACCTAGCAATTGCATGAGTTCAGTTACCGTTGTATCTATATCAGTGGAGATGGTGCCAAAGGTTCCATCTTCACGGAACACACGTAAATAGTATCTCTGAGACTTGCCTCCAGTTGCAGTCGACGGAATTCTCGTGGCACTATAGTCAGTCATCCATTGCGGCACACTGTCCGGTAGAATGTTCCATGATTCGGGTGCTTGCCAAGTTGCCCCCGGATCAATCTGCGGAGCAGTGGGGGGAATTATGGGCGTGACGGTGCCAGGTGCTGCGGAGTCTACATGTATAGTGGGTGGTAAGCTACCAGGTAGAGCAGCAACGCTCGGAGCTTGAGAAGTCGTGGGGTTATTTGAAACCTCTTCATCCTCAAGTTTGTTCAGTTCGAGTCTAATATCGTTCATCATGTCTGTATAGTTGTGTCCAGACGCCGTACCTAGCGGTGACTCGGGCATGCTTGGCACTCTCTTGGTATGACCCTCACTCGTATTTTCAATCCGTTTCATGGGTTTTACTGAGGCAGTGCTGAGAAGTCTAGCCCGCTCTCGGTCACTAGGGTAGGTGCTGATTAAGGATGAAAGCGCACTGTGGCCTCCCGCAACAAGCCCTGCAGTAGATCTCTGCACAAGGTCAACGGGCGTCGGTATTGGCCATGAAGACTTGAGATTTGAATCAGAAGACTTGGATTTGATTGAGGGATTCTTTTTTGCAAGCTTTTCTGCAAAGTCTGCTGAAGACTCTCGACGAGAAATGAACTTGCCAAGAAATGACTTTTTCGACTTGGGTCTAGACATTGCAGCATCTACGGACTCTGCTCGCGAAGGAGGGGCAGGTGAGCCAGACTGTGACTCAGAATTCTCTCTAAGCTCTTCTTTTGCTTTGTTGAACTCTTCAAGCCGCTGCATATCAAACACATCATCCTAGAGAGTTAGTAAATTAAGTAAATTACTAAAAGAGCATAAAACAACATACTTGTTGGGGAAATACGATTGGGTTGATTCTGTTGCTTCCTCTCGTAGCAACGCTCGTTCCAGTGCGATATTCTTCTTCTGGCTGTTGGCCGTGGCTCGTGGTCGGGCTAGTGCTGTGCATACTCGTATTTTCATAGTCTTGCCGTCTGGAGCCCGATGAAGAGTTTGTGACCTGGGACGCATAAGAAGGCCGCCTGAAATCGGCATTTCCCGCCGAGAGCGATGCCTCTGGATCATGCGAAGTTGGGCTCGGAGACGGGGCAGAGAAGCTGGTTAAGGGAGAAACGTCCTGCAGGTCTTGGATGGTTAAAAAGGTCTGTGGTTTATCTGGTACCTGAGGCTCTTTGAACTGCGGCTGCGGCCGTGGAGGAGTTGGTTGAGGAGCTGGAGCCGGTCGCGCTTTCACAGGCCCGGCATCTGTATAGGTGGTGGTGCCCTTTTGGTATTCATTTCCTTTGTTGTCAGAGGCGACCATGAACATGGGCGAGAAGAGAGATGCCTTAGGGGATATTGGGGTATCGACGAGAGTGAAGGTGTGCATCACGTTGGAGTTTGCCGGTTGTGACTGCGGGTGTATGGTTAAAGCAGGCTTGGCCGGTGAGTTCGAATTATTAGGTGGCATTGCGGGCTCTGTGGGTGTTCCCCTTGAGGGTAGGCCTTGAGGTGTCGAATTGAGTGTTGAAGGGTTGTTTAAAGAGGTGTCAGCAGGGCCCAGTGTGTGGGGTGAGCTGTGGAGGCTATTCAGACTCTGAGTACTGTAGATGGAGGAAGAATCTGCATTCGAGATGAAGTTTGGATTGAACGTCGGAGGTCTAAAAGGAAACAGTCAGAACATTGAGAGGCAAGTGATAATCATGAACTTACTTTGATTGAGATTCCGCGGAATGGTGGGATGCTGCTGTCTGCGGCATGGAAGTAGACGAGTCTGCAGGTGCAGGAGAGGCCTGTGACTGGGGCTTACGATGTTTGCGGTGATGATGGATGACGCTGTTTTTCAGGCGCGAAAGGGCATTCACGGGCGTTAGGGAGTGATGGTGGTTCACCGTAGAGGCGGTGGACGCGCCGGAGGAGCTCGAGATGGACTGGGCAGCCGAGCTGGCTGCAGTGTGGTTGGGGGAAGCTGCGGTCGTGTCTGCGTTTCCTTTGCCCTTGAAAAGCGACCTCAATGACGAGTGGGAGGAGTGCGTTGAAAGGTCCGGATCGTCTAATCGCATTGATAGCCTGTGGCTGCGTGTACCAGAGGGATTTGTACTCGGGTCTAAATCTGCTGACAAGAGTGCTGTCGTCGCGCGGCGCGGGTGCTGGACTGCACCATCACCGTCCGGAGCGAGTGTGGATTCGGTGCCTGTGTATGAGCGCACTGACTGTCTGTGGGACGACTTGAAGAGCCGCGGAGTCGGGGAGGCGGCGCGCGGGTTGCCTTGCTGGCTGTTTGGCTGCATTTCCTGTAGGGGCTGCTTTGTTTTCGTGCTATGTGACTGGGAAGATTGCGGTTTCGGAGGATGAGAAGGAGGAAAGCAGAGCTAGGGCCGCTACTTATGGGGGCGGCGATAGAGGTGTCGATGGTGTTTGTGTACAGGCGGGCGTCGCTCTGCTGGTGGTCGCCCTGCGGTGGTGGTGGCGGTGGTGGTGGTGGGGCAATGACGAGTCGCGGATTTGATGGGCGGAATATGCGTGGATGTGGAGTCTGCAGGAGGGAGAAGCTGAAAAGTCGAAAAGAAGCGAAAATCGCGGAACAAAACAAGAAAAACAAAACGAAAAACAAAACGAAACAGAAAAGGCCAAGCGGAGGAGGAACAAGTAGAACTAGTGGAACTAGCGAACTAACAGAACCAGTGGACCAATTGAGCAAGCCAAGGGGGATTGCAAAGCCTAAGCTGCGAGACTGCGACAGAGATAGTGGCCGTGACCGGCAGTGACTGGCAATGGCAAGTATTGTGGCTGTTGAAGCAAAACTATGTGAAGGAGACTCCGCCAAGTTCGAAAATTTTTTTTTTAACCTGTCGAATAAAGGCGCCGCGAAAGAACCTTCGAAAAAGCTTCGAAAGGGCATCACAGGACCAGAAGTGGAAGGCGGAAGGGGGCAGCGCGAGGACTTGGCTGAAATGGACTAGTCTTCGATGGCTTTGGGATCGCAATGGTGTTGGGCACTACTATGGAAGCGTATTGAGGGCTACTGGACTCTACGCCGTGAAGTTAAAGGCCCATGAGAGCATTTAAAGGCTCCAGATATTTCTGCGGATTTAAAGCGTAAAGATCTAGACCCATCTCCTTACAATGAATCTACGCTTCTTTAGCCTATTAGAGCGGACTGCCTTAGGCACGAGCAGTTGAAAAATGCGCGTGTTGCTATAGGATATAAAGTAGAAGGCATGAAGGCTACACCTGCCTCTGTATCAACAAGTGCGTGCTTAGTAGACGGAGAGCTACTTGTCAAGCAAGGCCGATGTTTTACACAAATGAAAAAAAAAAAAATTGTTATAATAAATTACATTACACTATGAATTTTGTCTCCAACGCTCTTTCTTTGTCAACGAGATCATCTCTAGCTGCAGATCTCCAAACTTAAAAGATGGGGTAGCCGAGCCAGACCGCAGGGTCGTTGAAGCGGAGCTTCTTGTCCAGAGAAGTAATGGACTTGAGCTCCTCCTCGGTCAGATCAAAGTCTGCGCTGTTGAGGTTCTGTGTAAGACGCTCGACGTGGTTGCTCTTGGGGATGACGGCAATGTTGCGCTGGGTGGCCCATCTCAGGATGACCTGTGCAGGGGAGCGGGAGTGAGCCTTGGCAATTGAAGTGACGGTGTCGTGCTCAAGGACCAAGGGAGTGGAGTGAGCCAGATCGTTGCCCATTTCGAGGAAGGACTGGGGACCAAAGGTGGAGTAGGCGGTGATGGCAATGCCTTCGCCCTGGACGTACTTGATGAGCTCAGGTTGGGTGAGGTAAGGGTGGTGCTCGATCTGGAGAACGGCAGGGGGGATCTTTGCGTAGGTGAGAAGATCACGGATAAGGCCGGCATTGAAGTTGGAAATGCCAATGTTCTTGACTAGGCCGGCCTCGACGAGGGACTCGAGGGCCGCCCAGGTCTCGCTGATGGGCACGTTCTCAAACTCGACAGTCTCCTTGTCGGCGTCATAGTAAGGGCCAGGGGGGTATCTGACGTCGGGAGAAACGTACTTCTGGGCAATGGGGAAGTGGATGTGGAAGAGATCCAGGTACTCCAGGCCCCAGTCGGCGATAGATCGCTTAGCCAGCTCGACGGCGTGTTCCTTTGAGTGAAAGGTGTTCCAGAGCTTTGAGGTGATGAAAATGTCCTCGCGCTTGATGATGCCCTCGTCAATGGCACGGCGGACGCCTTCGCCACACTCCTTTTCGTTTGCGTAGTCCTGGGCGCCATCAATGAGACGGTAGCCTGCCTTGATTGCGTTGTAGATGGTGTCAGCGCAGGTATCGTTGGGGACCTTCCATGCGCCGAAGCCAATGAGGGGCATTTCCTGGCCAGAGGGCTTGAGGGTGACAGTAGGGACGGTCATTTTGCTAGTATGTGTATATGAGAGATGAAGAAGAAGAAGAAAGATGGAGTAGCGAAAAGAAGACTGGAGGGGGGGGACCTTGGATGGTATAAGTATTGAGCACGGCGGGTGGTTAGGGTAGTTACTGGGTGGGAGTTTGATGGATTTGTTGCGTGTGAGTGAGAATTTAGCCTGAGAAGAATATTGCGAGCGTCACGGCGTGTGGCATATTAGCCGAGCAAAGGGCCGCTGGGGGCATGGCGATGGGCATGGCGATGGGCACTATGGTGGCCACTGTGGTGGGTGCACTGGTGGGTACTATACGGAGATCATGGAGAGCTCGCACCAGCAGTTAGATTGCTCTCATAACAAAGCGCTCCTTATTGCTGGAGTGTGTCTGGTGAGTCGTCGTATGGTCTTTTTCTTCTTGTTCGCATGAGTTGCTCTTTGTTAACAACACATTGCAAACTGCCATTTCATGATCCGTATCAACATCTCCATTCTTTCTCACTCAACTCTCTCACCTCCGCAATTTCTGTTTCTCTTCCCCACGTCCTTCATTTCTTCATTTCTTCATTTCTTCATTTCTTCGTTCCTTCGTCGTTCGTCGTTCTGGCTGAATTCCAATTGACCCGCCGCAAGGAAATCAAAAACTTTTTTTTTTTTTTCTTCACATGGAAAAATTAAACGGAAAAATTCCAAATTATAGAAAAAACTCTCAAGTGCCATGATCATTGATGTTTGAGTGGCGGATGTATTGGAAAAACTTCACTCACACTGGCCACACACAGTTGTTTAATTGAACACTCGCAGAGCTTAAAGTCTCTTCTAATTACAAGCAGCTGCTGAATGCTCTCTGGCAACATGACACGTAGTCCTAGTGGCTGACAAGAACTCGATTAGCACTGCCTTCAAATGTTCAAATGTTATCCGCACTCTCGGCTATGAAGGCGCCATCGTTGCGCTTTACCCATGAAAAACTCTAAACAGTGCACGTGACAGACCGGAATTATTTCCCCAGGAAAAGCCAGTGGGAGTACCAGTGGGAGTACCAGTGGGAGTACTAAGTCATTCAACCAGCATTTGGTTTTCTCTCTACACTCAAGTCCAAAGCTCGTCAAGACTGCTCCATTCGGGCTGTAGACTCCTGACTTTACACCGTGCCCCTGTAAGGTAGTTAAGCCTGACGTACAGTTGCACCGTCGACTGGAGTAGTGAAGAAAAGACCAAGTGCCTGTGTCCATCTGTCTTGCTTAGGTAAATGATCAGTCATATATCTTCCTAGCTACCTCTATACACCTCTCTACACCTCTTGGGCTGAGAGAGCGGCGACATGCTACAAAGCACATGTAGGCTCGTTGCAAACCGCTCTCGTTAACAATTGTATATGGCAAGCGTATTGGAATATGCATGTAGAGTATACTGTTATTTCAGCAAAGTACAAAAATAATAAATATTTACATGCTGTTTGCGCCCCTTCTCTTGAAATAGATCTCAGCTCTGGCCTGGGTGGTGTCCTTTAATCAACCGAACTGGGCGGCTGTTGATCAAGCCAACACACTGCGCACTCATTGCAAGGGCTTACTGGCAATTTAAATTGTAGTGTTTAAGCTTGTCCAAAGCTGATAACTTGAACTTCAGCTGTGGTTATGTATCTTGACAACCTTTGAACCTTAAAAAAGCTTGCACTAGTTGGTCAATAAGCGTATTAAATGGCAGGCCCACAGCGGTCCCGTTGACATTATAAACTTCAATATATGTACTATGTACTAGGAATAAGAAAAAAAATAGAAAGCTGAGCTAGCATAGGCTGAGTACTCGTCGTGATTGAAACGCTAGCTAGCCCATTAGAGTATTAACCTTTTGAGAGCATACGCCCCAGGTGCCTGCAAGAGACGTCGGGCCGCGGACTTGATTCTTCTCGAGATCTCTGATATCGAACCAAGAACACTTGAGGCGTACTACATGTAACTTTGGGCCATGCAGATACTCAGCTGATGCCAAAAATAATGGGCTAGCTGGTTTCGAGGGTTTCACAGCTAGTAGTCTTCGGACATACCGGGTAGCGCACAGAGTTCTAGTGCTTGAAGTTTCTTAACG
>JAJMAG010000159.1:11902-53420 GCA_030564905.1 Geotrichum fermentans
AGAGAAAGGGGAGGCACAGCTGGACTAAGCCGTGGCTGTGCCTCCCCGAGGGATTGGACATCACCTCGGTCTGAACAGCTTGCGTTAATGGACGCTACCCGAAGGTAGTGCCAACAGCCTAATTGAATGAAGCTTGCTGTTCAGAGCGAGGAAGAGGGCCTTCTTTTATAGAGGGCCAGGGACAGGTTCTGTAGTGTGGTTACGCCCTGACTAGCCGGTGGCTAGTCGTTCTTGCGGCTATGATGCATACTGTGGTTCGACCGTAGTCGGTACCGTACCTTAGATCCCCGGGCCGGGTTCCCCAGCCCTGGATAAGGACGCTTGTGCTTGTAATTACTCTGAGTAATTGTGGGAACAAGTAGAAAGTGATCTTTGAACGTAACATATATACCGTACATGTATACTGTATGTATACCTTCAAGTATGTTCTTCAATAAAAGCACTTGACGCCAACAAACCTGTTTGCTCGGCTAACAGGTTCCACCATTGCAAGTGCCCTTAGTAGCTTTCAAAAGCATGGATGTTTTCGTATGATACGTGCCAACATATGGGTCAGTGTTCGACGTCTGGAAGGTTGGACGGTTTTGCTTTTCATTTCCGGTCCAAAAAGGAAATTTACTCAGTGCCTCGAATCCACTCGGAGAGATCAATAGTTAACCCATCGACGACCTCATCAATATTATGTTTGTCATGATAGTACGTAAACTTAAAACCCAAAGTTTAATTAATTTTTTTTTTTAATCTCATGCTTTTGTTTCTGTGCATTTATTTGTTTCATGTCGTGAAAAATGTCGGTGCAGTATATTTGTGCAAACATCAATCATTGCACTGAATCAGTGTTCAGATGCATACTTTAGCACTTGAAGTTCAAGCTAACTGAATCTGCTGCTGCACTTGTAACTGGCCGCTTCCTCCGCTGCGCGCATGGTTCAGTGAATTTCAACTTTGGATTCATGGGCGCCCGGCCAATGCAATCGGGCAGCTGCTGCATGCCCTGAACCGTTGAATCCAAGGCAATAGTCGTTTTTATTTTATTTTATTTACATGTAATTCTTTTTTTTTTTGGCGTTTTTTTTTTTGGCGTTTGCGAACTTGTGCAGGCAATGGACCCATGAAACTTGAACTTTGAAATCGCGGGCAGCGCCGACGCCTCAATCACTTGAACGCAAGTTGAGCAATATACATGTATTGTATATCCAGCACCTGTGGCATCGATTGGAGGCAAGCAAGTGTGCACATGTTTGTATGCCTCTACGGCCAAGTACAGTACATGATAACCGTTGCTCTCATAACCGAAATTTGCAACTGTCGTAGTGCAAGTTCGAAAGAGCTCTAGAAAGATGGGCAAGCAGTGACTCAAATTAGTGTCAATAAAGATTGCATGTCTTGCAGTGGCCTACAGCATCAACGAGGCAATGTCTTCCGTATACGTCCCTCAACATAACCAGTATGAAGAAACCTTAAAGATGAATTTCAGGTATCCGTTTTTTTTTTTTTGGCATACCCCTGTTCATTCATTGCTAGCCATCGGCTGCATCGCTTCGAGATACGTGAAAACCCGCTGGAATTCCTTGCAAAATACTGGGCGGCCCTCATTAATCGAAAGAGCCGTAAAACGTGTAAAGCAGTTAACTCAATCTAATCTAGTTCCTACAAAATACAACTTGAATACAATACAATACAATTGCCCCTCAATAGTAAATTAAGTCTTCGGCTTGCAAAACCAATTGAGTATGGCTTTATTTGCGCAAAAAATGCCTGGCCACCAGTTCGATTAGATATTCAAGCCTATATAGCGCTCTTTTATCCACTCACTGGATCCGAATCCTGGGCCGGCTACGGCTAGCTAACCCGGCTCACGCACACTGCCTATTAAAGTATGGACTGCTCAGATTGATCGAGCCGCTAAGGCACCAGCAATTTAAAAGCGTGCACTTGAGGGCCCTGTCTGCATGCGCCTTAAAGTAGCTACTAGTATGTAGCAATTGTAGGTGCAATGTGCTTTGGTTGTTTCTTTCAAAGTACGTATTCGAATAGTTCAAGTCCTGGTTTTGGCAAAGCTTTTTCCTTCCTTAAGGAGTCAATTCCCCTGACGATTGTAAATCACTTCAGGATATGTAGAGAACTCCTTCAAATCTGGCTAAGCTTGTTTTGAGCATATTGCACAAGGCTTGAGCTTTTTTTTTTTTGGAGCTGCCAGTGCCGATCGATCGAAATTATTGATATTCGACTCCAGATGATTGTTCTTCGTGTTGGCACAACTATACAAATTAATAAGGATTGATAATAGTTGGAAATAGACATGAGCAGGGTTATCTTAAAAGCTCACACTGAAGCCACTTTACGGCAGCGGCGATATGTGCACTTGGACAACCTTAAGGCTTTTGAATTTCTCTATTCAGGTACTGCAAAGTAAGAGATCTCAAGGCTGGTTGCCACGAATTGCCACGTCTGCTGCCATATATGACCGCCGTTTCAATGATAAGCGGGTGGCGTATGAATAAAACATTTAAATCGCTCTCTAGAGAATGAGCGACAAGGATGTCATTTGCAAGGATAATTTTAAGTAGGTCCTGTTGAGCTTCCGTGTGCGGGCCTTATGTCACACACATAGCAAACAATAACAGACACGACAGTCACAAACAAATCATTATTATTATTATTTGTTATATATCAACTATGGTTCATGTACTCCTTAGACGTTAACGAGCAGCCAGCTAAGATCCCCAGGTTAATTATTTTCCAGCGCACCAATGGTGGGACTTTGGGAGCTGCCGCCGCCAGCACAGTGACTTGCAAAAGCTTGAGGGTGTTTAAGTGCTCCAATCCAAAAACTGATACGCCAACTACAGTTTTATTGGCGAGCAAGGTCTGGCTTGCCGGTGAGTTGTCATTTTCCGCACGTGTTCAAGCTCAAGCGCATATCAAGCACTTTTGGCCTCAACGTTCCCAACTTGTGATAACGTGTCCCTGACTTGTGTATGCCAACAGCGGAAATAAGAACTAAGGGCACATACAGGAATATACAGTAACAACTCTCATTGCCGGCTTTTTGGAAGGCCTGGAATAATATTGTAGGAGATAAAAGACGCAATAGTTTACAACAAAAAGCTCTAGAAGCTGTTCGACTTCGTGCCTATGAGACTTTGCTTCTCTGGCTGACAGTAGAGCCTCTCAGCGCCTGGCTAGTTACCAACAGTCGAAAACTAGAGCAATTCTCAACGCTGAGCTTCAGGAGCGACGGCACACTTATAAATTAATACGGCTACAGTCAATCAACTGAATCGGTTATCAAGAAGATCACATGGTGACAGGCTTGGAGATGAAAATGATATTCAAAGAATACTTAAGGAAGAGTACATACCTATGTCTTGAGATGAAGGCAGGAAAGAGACGTACAAGGCCAACATGTTAAATTTGTGATTATAATTGAAGACAAAATTCGAATCGGAATAAAAGTACTTTTATTTCAAAAATTGCATAAAACACCGAACAACCAAAAAAAATGAAAAAAAAAAAAAACATAAAAAAGAAGTGATTAATTTTGGCTCTTGTCAGATCACAGACTGTCCTCCGTATTCGAATTGTTTGCTACGTACTCAGAGTTCAAGTTTTTTTCGTCAACGGGTATGCTACCTGTGTATGATCGATAAGCCTGAACTCAAGCTCTTTTCAAACTGACCTACAACTTTCAAATGTTCGTTGCATGTTGAACTTGCAATTTCACTGCTGTGTCTGGGGGGCAGCAGATATTCGAACTGATAAGTTGACCCCCGGACGGCCTTGGCTTCCAAATGCAGCAGAGAACACAAGTAAAATTGAGTACAAGTTGTGTCGGCGCTTAGACTTGCGTGGTCGGGCCAAGATAATCCAAGCTTCAAATGTTTCCGCCAGCACTAGTGGCCATGGCACCACTACGTACGCACTGTACGCACTGTAGGTCAAAGGAAAGAACAAGAGTGAAAAAAAAAATTAAAACGGGAAGAAACATACAGGCGCCCTGGGCAGCAGTCGAGAATGTGTGAGGTCAGATTCAAGTTTTGATATGACGCTGCTACAGCGGCGGGGTTCAGAACAATTTGTTTTGGAAGCAGGGGCTATTCATGGAAGCTCAGGCCCGGGCTTGTTCTGGAGCTATGGGCGGCCCTACATAAGCTACTAGGTGCACGGAGGAGCTATGGATAGCACCGTCGCGTCCCATGCAGCCCCGTTACAAGACGATAACGTTACCCAGGTGAATGCCATTTAGAGCCCCCGGCCCATGGGATTGCAAGTGGGGTCCAGACAGCCTGAGCACTTGAGATCATGATATGAAGGATCAATTCAGAAGGGCGACGTCTATCACGCAGTACTAGCTACATACAGTACATACTTTAGTATACTACCTGCACATCTGGTATTAACGTATGTGCATGAACAACTTTGGAGTTTAGACGGCACAGGCCCCTGGCCTAGCCTATGTATGGCTATAGGCGGGCAGGAGTACTGATACCGGTTGACTGGGGTATACGTTTTTGTGGCCCCTTGGCCCCTGCTGCCTTGCACTGCCGGCCATGGCACACGTACGTCCACATACATAGTACATAGCGCTGTGTGTAGTATGCAAATGTTACTTTTTTTTAGACTGCACATACAGTAATGATGTGCACCGAGCTCAACATATCTGAATTCAGTATAATTCAGTATGATATTGATTGTAAGACCGCGGTACTGTACGCACATTGCGCACTCGCGAGCGTCAACAATGAAGCGACATCACGCTTAATTGCGCTTCTCTGGTCTTTGTGTATGTACTGCACGTAGTACAATGCGTCCTCAATTATGTGGCATCGATATTATATATGATGTTTGTTTTTTACACCATCATCAATTGCAAGCTAGCTTAAGCTTAGGCCGGCTCTGTCAGAACTCTTTGAAATCCGCACTGCATCCAGATGTCGCCATCAAAATCGTAAGGCGCCATATGGGTATCATGCCTTCAATATTATCTCCTATGTTTCTTTCAAATGCTAACTGCATACAGCTGTACATGCTGCTTCATTGCTCAAGTGCTCCCTACATACAGTACAGTATGTACTAAGGCCCAGACGGAGTCCCTTGCACCGCGGGCCGGCTCACGCGCCCCAAGCTTTTTTTTCTGCCATGGATTAGTGCGTGCACCATGTCAGACGCTTGTTCCCGCCGACTCCAAGTTGCCATGAACTTCAAGTTGCAATGAATTCTCAAGCGTGCATGTCTGGCATCGCGTTCATCAGGCAGCCATTTGCACCATCAGCTACATACGGGTGTAGCATTGAACCAATGGCCCTGATAACATGCAACGTTCAATGTTATCAACGTTGAACATATGGGCTTGTAATGCACAATGCCTGAATCCCAAATTTAAAACAAACCATTATTTACATACGTTTGAAAACAATAAAAACAAAAAAAACGGTCGGCTATTGATCATTGAGTGTCAACAGGTACGTATTCATTCATGCTCTGCATGAATTAGGTAGCCATGGCAGGATATCATGATCAATCAATTGATATCTCCAGAGGTACGCGCAGCTGAAGCTAGCGCTGCGCATTGATTGCAATGCATGCTAGCGCGCGACGTCAGCGCTACATAGTGCGCGTAGCTAATGTACTCCACAACCAACGCCAGCACTTGTGTTTCAGCGCTGATGCCAAGTTCAAAATGTTGCCCATGCATTAGCTCTTTGATTCTGCTTTGGGGTTCGGCACACATTTGAATCATCATTGATGATCATTTGCCGTTTCGCATCCATGATTTTTTTCCCGTTTGGTTCAAATGCTGATAAAAGGATCAATTGATGGTACATTGGTATTAAAAGTATACATTTCGTGAAAAAAAAAAAAAATTAAGAATGATAATAATTAGAAAGGGCTTCGTTTTCAAATGTTTGGTCCATTATCTTGTCCCTCATGACACAACTTTAAAATAAAATAAAAAATTAAAAACACCCGTCATCACTTTCAATAGCTCTCTTTTTTTTGGTTTCCTTGTTTGATTTTTGGTTTCTTCTCTCCATCTGCGATTCTGTAAAGGCTGTCTAATACTGCCATGCCTCAACTTCCCATATTAGCGCAGGGAAAAGCCCTTGCGCGGCTTCTTCTCCTCGACAACCCGGCCAGCCTCTAGCCGGCTCTTCTTCTCCTCTAGTTCCACACGTTGCTTTTCCAGAGCCTCCTTCATCTCGCGATGTCGAGCAAACAGCTCGGCTTCGGATTTCTTTAGCTTCTGCTCCTTCTCGCTCACCTTGAGTTGGAACACCGACTTCATGTCGCTCTCCATCTTGGCAAGGCGGGCCTCGTACATTGAGCGCTCTTCCTCTTGTCGCATCGAAGGGTGGACCTCGCGGAACACGGTGTGGTCTTGCTGCATGCCCATGGCCGACAGCTTCTCAGTACGGTAGTTTTCATAGAGAATGTTGGCAGTCTTTTCACGTAGCTCCTCCAAATGCGAGCGAATCAGCAATTGGCGCAACTTGACGAAATCGCAATGTTCCTCATTCTCAACCTCAATAACACCCCACGGGTAACTACGGCCACGCACAACGCGTCCATCGTTCGTATTGACTCCCTCCTGACTGCCGACAATGGCAAATGGCACATTCATCATGAGCTCGGTATTCTCTGCGACTGTCTCCTCATCATCGTTCTCGTACTTTGGAGGTTCAAAGATTTCAATCTGCTGGTTGGCAATGTCAGTCATAATGCTTTGCTTGAACGCAAGTACCTCTTCCTCAGTCAAGGTGTCGGATTTGGCAATGACTGGAATTAGGTTAACTTTTTTGTGGAGCTTCTTCATGACCGTCACGTCGAGTGCTTTTAGTGAGTGGCCCGTAGGCTGAATAAAGTACAAGCAAGCATGGACACGGTTATCGACAATTTGTGTACGATTGACCTTGTTCTCGACCTCCAGATACGAATCAAAGCGCTCATCAATGTCGTCGATAATAGGCTTCCAGCTCTCATTATTGTTGACAAAGTCACCAAATCCAGGGGTATCAATGACGGTCAAGTGTAGTCTTACACCATTCTCTTCAATGTCTGCCGTGACCTGCTCCACCTCAACCGTTTTCGGGATTTCGCGTGCAGGGTCGCGGGGACCCTTGGGCGGGTAAAGCGGCATATTGAAGAGAGTAGAAATGAGGGTCGACTTGCCCAAACCGCTTTCACCCACGACCATGATGTTGAGGTTGAAGCCCTTCTTGATAGACTTGCGATGCCACTGATTTGGCAGGTTGGCGAAACCCACGTAACCAGTCAGCTTGCGTCGCACAATGCTAGGCTCCTGAAACCGCTGGGACTGGCTGTGGATTGCTGAGCTGAACGGAATAGTTGGCTCCGGGGTGGAAGAAGACTCAATGCTAATAGGAGCCATGGCAGAGGCCTCGATAGACACTTGACAGGTTAGCGCTCAATGGGATTTGTGAAATATAGGCGAGGTTGTGATTTATTATTTTTCTTTTACTTGTTGCAAGGGGTCGGGCCGTTAAATGTCCCATGAAGTAAGTACTCACCATCTACAGAAGTCATTGTGATTGTCGCAGATATATTGAACACACTAGCTTGGAAACAATGGAAAAAGAAGGAGCGGCAGAGAAAGAGAGAAAAAGGGGAGAGAAGAAACGTGTTGGAAAGACCATCTCCATGGATTTGTTTCAAGCTGGATGTAAGGCTGTGGAGAGGGTTAGGGCGTTGTCTGGGCAACAGATCCAGGGGTCAGTCTAGTGTCTACGCTGGTGCCCAAAGCTACGCTGCAATTCGGGGACCCTCAAATAATAATAAAGAATAATAATAATAAATACATCATGTCATGAGAATTACAGAAGATGCCGAAGGCAAGGCATGCTGGTATGAATATGGGGGAGGTAATGCTGTTGGTCCTGGTTGTGTTTGCGGTAGGGGTGCTACTAGGGAGCTTTCTGTCGCAAGCGGCTGCGATGGCACAACTTGTTGGGCGTGTGAAGCAGCATGTCTAGTGAGGGTTGTTCGTCTCGTAAAGTTTTTGGCGCAGCCGGGGTGCGCGCAGACGTAGGGCCTTTTTCCTGTATGTACCCGACGGTGTCTTGCGAGCGAAGAAGAGTCGCTAAAGGCCTTGTCACAAATGTCGCACTTGTGGGGTTTTTCGCCGGTGTGGACGCGCATATGGACGGTGAGGGCCGAGCGCTGAATGAATTGCTTGTTGCAGACGCCGCACACGTTGGGTCTTGTGCCAGTGTGGATGCGTTCGTGGCGAACAAGGTCTGAGCGCCGGGAAAAGCGCTTTGGACAGCTGTGGCACGCAAACCGTTTATGGGGCTCATCATTCGAGGGCGATGATAGTTGTGGTTGAGGGAATGTTGTTCTAGGTTCATTGTATGGGTATGACGGAAGTTGTAGTTGCACGGTTTGAGGTTGGGGCAAGCCAGGCGCGTAAGGGAGATGCTGAGAAGGTGGTGGAGGAGGATGAGAAGGAAAAGAATGAGAGTAATTTGGAGGAGATGGGAGCTGAATAGGTGGTAGCACAGCTATTGAGGAAAGGGTGGGTGTGTGCGAGCGAGCATTTTGCCGTAATGGTGAGATTGGGTATGCTGGGGAGAAATGTGATATGGGCGATTCTGTCGCTAATGGAGATGGTTGTTGTTGTTGTAGTTGTTGATGATTGTGCTGCAATTCGATGGCAACGGCTGCTGCTGGAGTTGATGTTGGCTCAGAGTTGAGAATCGAAACCAAGTCCATATTTGAGAATTGAGGAAGAAAAATGGATTTGGGATCTGTGGTGATGAGAGCGAGGATTCTTTTTGAGATTGTTGAGCCGTTGTATGAATCAGGCAGAAAAAGTCTGGAGAATGAAAGAAGCAAAGCTGGATGGAGGAGGAGGGGGGGCAGGGTGTGCAGTATTTATAGTTGATTGAAAGAAAAACACAACATTTGAGTAGAAATGAAAAAAAATTGCTGAGAACATCAATTTTCAACTTGAAGCTCAAAGAAGAAAGTTTCTTTAGCGCTGGCGGCTTCAGCTAGCTGAGTTACCGCTAGCAAAAAGCCAAAAAGCGAGTTAGGCAGAGCCCCAAAGGTACGCAGCCTCAAGTATCTAATATTGATCAATATTAATACTCAAGTGCTAGTACCACATGTACTATTTACATGCATGCATATGCGCAGGTCGTGAAAGACGCCGCCAGTACATACATAGTACATACATAGTACATAGTACATAGTACGTGCGTGCACACCGCGCGCGCGCGCTCATGAGCGCCAATGCCGGAGTTTGTTCCATGCATGGAATGACTCAGCGCTGAGCTCAGCGCATTCGTCGGCTAACAACGCGCGCGCAGCGCCAGTAACGAAGGCACACGTGGTGCAAGTGCAAAAACGGTGTGTGCACAACATTTGAACGCACAGGGGCTCGAGTGCGCGCATGCATGCTCCATGGTACATGTGCACGAGTTGGGGCTCCAAGCTAGATCTCTTGGCGCAGGCCCTTCAACTTCAGGAAATGTAAGCAGCCGCATGACTGTACGTGCGGTCACTGGTGGCTGCACATGTGCACATAGGTGCATGCTAAGGATGCATATGCCTACAGACGCAAGTGCTAAGATTGATTTCCAGAATTGGATTGTGCAGAGCTTAAAAATCTATGGGGCGCATTTATGCATAAGAATATGCAAGACTCCAATTTCTCCTGCACGTGTGAGCATGTGGGTGTCGATCGGATCAGAGGCACAGGCCTGACGACTGCCAGCACTTGAGCACTCAAAGTGTTCCCAGATCACTCAAGTGCTGATATCGATCGATTGTATTCAAGAGGAACAAAAAGCACTCTAGTAGGCACCTGGGCTTAATATAGATGAAGACACTTGAGTATTATAACTTCAAGCTGAATTACAATGTTATGAAATTTGATATCATTTGAAACACTCAAGTGCTTTCTAAAAATGGTAATAAATTAATGACGTCGACACTAAATTGCTATTGATGGATCGATTAAATCGCAATTTATGCTGGACGACAAAGATATTACCCGTGCGCATTTTTTCATGCAAGTAGATGAATTCATTGATAGCTTGAGTTCGAAGCGAAAATTGACACAAAAAAAAAAAAGCAACAACATACACATTGTTGGTCTGTACTACGTATGTAGCCGGCCTACCAACAGCTCAAGTGCTGCTCATGGATCGAGGCGTGAGCCTAGGTCGGGTGGCTTAAAACTTTGGGCTCCCGCGCAAGTGCTGAGCCGGCCGAAGGCGTCAGGTAACGATATATATCGATCGGACACGTTTAGAAGCAGAAGAAGAACGTTATTGAAGGAAAAGAACATATGAACACTCTGATGTTCAGTGCTTGAAGCTAAGGGAATTCGAAGGGTGTGGGGATTATCACCGAGAATAAATGGCCGGCGTGTATTGTACATTCATTCCAGATGTCATTCATACTACCTGATGTATGTTTCAACCTTTTTGTATGTCGACTACATGATTTGTATGAAATTCTCAACGTCCAATGTTGATTTTTCATATAATATCATGATATATACGTGTTCAACCTTCAAGTATAGTCGAACACTTTGCTATAGAACATCTAGATGCTGGCTGCTCGTTATATTCCGCTTGAGATCTCAGCACGGCAGCCGAGGGACTTATGAAAGGTGTACATCTGGATATCAATTGATCATGATCAATCTGGACTCCATGGCGCGCACTGAGATCATTGATCGATGCACAATGCGTATGCACCAAACGCCCCCACAACTTTAAACATCAGATTCGTCGCTGATTCAAAGTTTTGTCACTCGCGAGACTCACGATAATTCAAAGTTTCTTTCAAACGTTCTTCATCTTGTGCACGTGATCCACGCGAACGACACGCGAGCAGTACACGCGCGGGTTAAATTACATCTGTACGCGTCATGAACAGCATGCCATAGAGGTACCTGCGTAGCAACAAAGTTAACAACATACTATGAACCCTTGATCAGAGTGGGTGCATGTAGTACATCGGTGGAGTGCTTCAAAATCACAGTCTCAGACGATGTCGTCTACATATAGTCAGTCACTATGTATATATGGCCTTGTACGCTACTTCATCAGGGATCGATCACTGGCAATAACTTTGAAGCTTGTACTTTAGATGCAGCCTACCTAGCTACATACGTGTATGTATTTGTATATTCAAACCACTAGTTACTTTCTCCATGTATACTGCACATGTATTATGTAGTTTGTAAGCTTAGGCGCGGCCTTTGTCTATACATTTACAGCTTGAGGTATGTATTCATCATTGATGGATTGAAGTGCACCGGTTATAGGCTGATGCAAAACTTTGAATCAATTAATATCATGCATTACTTCTCCTCTGATCATCATTTGCATTATCATGTGCTATCGCTATTCAATAAACAATTGGTGAAACCATCATGTATTTTTATATACACGCATACTTCTGATTGAAGTCAACTTGACCGTTCAAATGTTGATTAAGCTTGCCGAGCGGCGATAATAAGCATTAGGATTTTTCCACATGTGAACGCAGCACCGTAGACATCATGAAATGATCAATCTCTACCCGCGGGCCCTTCCTCAATAGTTCATTTCAGTGCATACCTGTATTTATTAACGTAGATTCACTTCGATTGATCGCCGCCTGTCCCCTTTGCAACGGTCCATTGCTGTTCATAAATCATGTGAAAACAATAAAGCGATGTGAAAACTGCGGCCAATCATAGCCAACAGGGGCTGTCATCAACTGCTGGTCTGCCCATTCCGAACAACATGCGCAGTTCCCATGTCTGTAGTTGTTGGTTTGAACGCTCGGAATTCTTTTTTCAAATTGATGTCAGTAGGCGAATTACGTCTCGTTACTACGTACGGCATCCAGAGCCCGAATTCGAAAAAACAGCTGTGGGTACAAGACATGCGTTTCCCGCGTTTGCAGGGGCGCATACGGGTATTTATATGTCAGTTGATCGCTTCAGCTCCGTATAGCTTCATACATGTATGTCATGCCTTCATGCCCATGATCGCACGTACGTACTAATTAGACCGCCATTTGGAATACGAGATCCGAACAGATCCATGGCATAGCGCGCACAGCTCAAGCGTTGTTTATAGCGTATACTTTCTTCGCATCACTCGGCAAGTTTTACGGTCTTAAAAAGTCAGGTTTAGGAAAAACGCAACTTTAAGAATTCCAGAGTCCGATTTGAAGAAAGGTACCGTCCTCTTATACACGAGCATGTGCATCCTTATTCCGTGGGGGCCTGTGTGTAAACAAGTGGTTTTTTGTCGCTAAATATTCATGCTAGCTAAAGTTAAACTTGAAGCTAAGAGAGCGTGATATCCTTATTATGAAAATCAATATACGAATTGATTGAATGCCATGCGCGGCTACTGACGACGATCTCTCTCAATCTGCAGCAATCCTAGGCACTTATGTAGGCTCAATAATTAATGTGGGATTGCATTCAAAGGTTGGTACTTTAGTAAATCGCATACACTCTTATTACAGGTTGGCCCTACCGTACATATGTACATGTGTGCATTTACTATGACAACCAATTGACGTACGTACGGGACCGCGATGCACGATTGATCAGTTTCAACATTGAAGTATTTTCGCTTTCAAAGTTCATCATGCACCGCCCGACGCTCTTCTTTTCCCGTGATCAATGGCGGTCAAGTCATGCCGTCCTATGCGGCCGCCAGTTACGAACTCGTTGCATTTCTTATTCCTGCGTTTTAAATTTTTGCCTCTGAAGCTGAAGCTAGCTCCGACGGTAGGTACTGGTCCATCAAAAATAGTTATGCTGGGATAAAATTCAACACTCGTGACATCTTTCCATCGGTCTTCAACGGTTGCTAGCTTGGCCAGCGCTGTGCCAACTCTCGTTGCATGATATGGCACACGTAAACGGCAGAGTGAGTAAGGAGCTGTATAAATTATGATCTTCATATTTATAGAAATAGTAAAAGTATCAACATTTTTAATATTCTTTTAGCAAATTATCGAGTTATTATCAATGATAGTAAACTCGATAATGATATACACGCATGGCAACAAAAGCAAGCTAGATATCCATATATCACATTTCCAAGCTTTGGTCATTGAAATCAATCTTCGCATAAAAAGTTCCACAGCTTTGAAAATCCAATCGGACGCAGGAACAACCAAGAGTTAGATACATGTATATTTAACAAGTCTCAGCTTGCTTCAGATCTCCATCCACACAATTTAACTCACTAACAACGTTTTGTGTCAACTAGCTTGGTCTGAGACATGTCTACTTGTCATGGAAGCAAACGCATCTAGTACAATGTCTTACCCAGGCTAAATCCTGTCAGCTTCTGTCTGCTGCAGCTCTGTATGACTCTCAAGCCTTCCTGCCAGACGGGATGATTTGAAACACTGGCCAAGTATTCACACATTGGGTGACAGTTACTCTGGATACGCCCAGTATCATTTGGCGAATAATCACATAGTAGTATTCTTTCAATATCAATGATCTTCAACTTTGTTCCAAAAAGTTCACTACAAGAGCGTAATTTGTACGTACTCTTTTCTGGCAATCACGTACATGTACAAGTTCCCCCAAAGCCCTCTCACCGTTGGCTATATTAGTCATTGTATACACATTTATGTGTCAGCATGATTAATTATACGTTGCCCTTGTTTTCCAACTCCTCCCACTAGGCCACTCCACACACAAACAACACAACTGCAAGCAACTGCAACTTTCATGAAAGGCGAACAATGGCTTCAGAAACCCCCACACCCAGCCAACAACCTGACGGCGCTCCATCGACTTCTAATGCCTCTACCCCAACCCCAGATACCATTGTGGCAACGGCCACAACTGCCCCGGCAGCAGCCGTGTCAGCAACTCCCTTTGAACAGGCCATCAAGGCATGGTCAGAGATAGGCCTGGCCAGCCTACAACATACCCTGGATGACGCTGGAGTGGAAATCCTCGAAAACCAAAAAGCATCTATGGTGTCGCGCAAGGAATTGGCAGCACGCACCAAGGCGTTCAAAAAGAGCAGCGATGAGACCAAGCTAGTAGAGATCAAGAGCCTACTTAAGTTGTATCAGAGTGAGGTTGATAACCTGACAAAACGAGGCAAGTTTGCTGAGACAAGTTTCATGAACGTGTACCAGGCCTTGGTAGAGGCTCCTGATCCAACTCCATTGCTCGAGGCAAGTATCGATAGCGTTTCTGCGGCAAGCGAGGTATCTAGATTGGTAGACGAAAATGCTGCCTTGGTAAATAAGCTTGCGAAGTATGCCGATTACGAAAATATCAAGCGAAAGCTGATGCAAGTGGAAATGAAGGCCATAGAGACGAGTGCTGCAAAAGTCAATGCAAAGGAAGTCGAAATGAAGGCTATCATCGATGAAAAAGAACGGCATTGGGCCATGAAAGAGGCAGAACTCAATAAGCAAGTTCAAGATGCGAGAAGTCAGGTGAAGGACTTGACAGCCAATAATGAGGTTATGCAAGCCCGTTTATCGGCCCAAAGTGGTGACCAGTTGGCTGAGTCAATTGGTGACGCATCAGCTGCTCAGGCTGCCGGCCGGATTGCAGAACTCGAGCTTGTGGCTAGCGATCTTGAGCGAGCCAACCGACGTACTTTGGAGGTTGAGAAGCGCAATGTCGAGCTTCGTACTGAACTTGAAGCGGCAAAGAGTGGTAGTAAAGAAACCGATGCTCTAGCACAACTGGAGAGTCAGATACAGGACTTGCAGCAGGAGAACGTCATGCTGACAGCTCAACTGGAATCGACAAGAACTTCGGCTGCGCAAACGAAGAAATCTATTCAAAGTAAGCTGGACTCGCTTCAGCGCGACCTCACCCGCAAGACTGCCGAAGTCGAATCTCTGAGTGGAAAACTCGGCAACATGCAGGACTACACAGAAATCAAGAGGGAACTGGAGATTCTCAAGGCTGTGGAGTTTGCGTATAATGATGCCGAAGATGATGACGATGACGACGACGAAGAGAATGAGGAGCCAGCTGAAAACATCCAATCCAACAGCGAGTCCCTCGAGAAGCTCATGCTTGCACGTAATAAAAAGCTCAACAATGATACGACACTGCTCCGAATTGCCAACATCAACCTTACGGAAGAGGTTGCGGCACTCAAAAATCAAGTAGAGCTCACAGCCTCTGAGCTTGACAAGGCAACGCGCCTTAACCACAAACTGGAAGAGGATCTTCTGAAGTTTAACGGAGGTAATGGTTCTCGCGGCGGCCCAGCCATGTCCGTTGTTAGTGGCTGGCACCGCCCAAGCACAGTGCGGTCCGGTCGCGTCTCCCCCACTGCATCTATCCTTGGTGGTAGCACAGGTAGCGGAGGCCAAACACCATCGCTGCTAACCCCAGGTGCCGACTCAAGTATCCTCCCCATTATTACACAACAACGCGACCGTTTTAAAGCGCGCAATACTGAACTTGAAGAAGAACTGCGCAAGAACTGGGCTACAATTAATTCACTCCGTAAGGAGATCGAGTCCGTCAAGAGCGATAACGTTGAGCTTTACGAAAAGGCGCGATACGCCTCGTCCTACAAGCGCAACACAACCGCCATGTCTGTAGATAACAACTCACTGGCACAAGGCAGATCCGGCGACACTGAAGACCGTTACCGCAACGTCTACGAAGCTGGCCTGTCGCCGTTCCAGCAATTCAAGGGTCTGGAGTCTCAGCGCGCCTACAGCAAAATGGGCCCCTTTGAGCGCATCCTTTACAGTTTTACGCGGTTCATCCTCGTAAACCGGTTCAGCCGCAATTTGTTCCTTGTCTACTGCGTCGGCCTGCACCTGCTAGTCATGGCTGTGCTTATCTTCAGCAGCGGCGCTTTAACGCCGTCGCCGGAACACATGGCGGGTGCCAACGGCGTGGGCGTGGGTATCGGCGGCACAAGCGGGACCGGAGACTATGTAGTGCATGGCGTGGAGGACGCGATACCGGATTTGGCGGAAGGTGTAGCTGCTGCGCTACCTGGCAGTGGATAAGGCCTAGTCCCAAAAGTCATATTAGTAGAGGAGAAGAAGAACAAGGAGAGTCTTAGCATATTAACTTGCAAAATTTGTAAAGAAATGAATTTGAAAATATAAATAATCCATCTTGACATTTTTCATTTTTTCACGTTTTGGAAACATTTGGATTTAATGAATGCTTTATGCTCACAAAGCTGGTATTATGTTAGTTATGATCTCTTGGTTGAAACTGTGTGTTGAACACTACTACTGTGAGAGCAAATAATAATAATAATAATGAGAGCACAATAAGTGTGTATCTAGTTACGCTGTGCTCAAGTCGATTTCTCTCCAATATTTTACCAGGCAGAGCGATAAGACCATTCTGACTTTATCAGCTTAGAGATATCAATACGAAAGCTTCATTATATTACTCGATTAATCAATACGTAAATTCATTGGCCGTAGAGGAAATCTTTTTTCTTTTTTGAAGTTAAATAGACAGAGGACACTACTAATACGCAAAGACCTAACATTTTGGTGTGTGTTTTTTGGGTGATGGAAATCGTTTGTCGTCGTGTTTTTTTTTTTTTTTAAGCGGAGGCAGCAATTCTCTTCTGGGCAAGCTGTCTGGCCTTCTGGCGGGAAGAAAGTCTGACAACCTTGGCCTCAGGGGCCTTCTCAATCTCCTCATCAGCCTCAGTGAGGTGGATCTCAATGTGGGAGGGGCTGGACTGGTAGGCGTTGATGCGGCCGTGGGCACGGTAAGTACGGCGGCGCTGCTTGGGGGCCTGGTTGACCTGGATGTGGGAGATGACGAGGGACTCGGTGTTGAGGCCCTTGGCGTCAGCGTTGGCCTTGGCGTTCTTCAGCAAGTCAGAGACAAACTTGACGGACTTGACGGGCCATCTGGCCTTGGTGACGCCAAACTCCTTGCCCTGGCTGGCGCGGCCAATGGAGCCGGCGTGTCTGCGGAAGGGGATGGCACGCTTGTGGTCAGTGACGGCCTCGAGGTAGGCAAGAGCCTTGTCAACGTTCCATCCGCTGACGGCAGCAGCGGTCTCGTGGGTGTTCTTGTACGAGACACGCAGGTAAGAGCCACGGGCAGAGGCCGACTTGGCGGGGTTGATGGGGGTAGCGGCGTAGCGAGTCATTCTGATAAGATTGGTCTTTTCGTCGGGTCGTCGGTCGTCGTCGAAAAAAAAAAAATCGATGGAGAAAGGGATCAAACTGAAAACCTGAAAGGCAAGCGGAAAAAAAAATTGCGTGCCACACGCTTTGGATCTGTGGGCCTTGGCTGAAATTTTTCCAGATGTTAGGGGTAGTGACTCAGCGCTGGCAGAAGCATTAATCAGATCTTTGTCACCTTTGCGGGTTTGTTGAGTCATCATTTGGTAGCAGAAAAACAGTGAGTTTCGCGTCTGTCTTATGTAATGATGTGTCATCAAATAGACTGCTTCCTAAATAGGAAACTTAGATGTTTGCAAACCCTAGCAGCTTTTGTAGCCCTACTCATCACGTGAAATTTCAGGGCAAGGGTTATGTATCCAATGGGCAAGGGCAAACCAGGACTAGGGTTCCATTCCTCCCAACAGGGCTAGGGCAATGTAAAATTTTCCAGCTCGAACGAAAAAAAAACAAAAACAAAAAACAAAAAAATAAAAAGAAAGATTTCGCTTTTTTGATAAAGTTCGCAGCACACAAATTTTCAGAGACCTCGACTATTTTTCTGTCTTCTTTTCCTTCTTCCACTCCAGTTGATCAAACACATACCAACAACAGAAGAAACAGGGAAATAATTCCGGGTTTCCTCTTTTCGTCCTAGCAACTCAGTCCCTTTCGCATTTTTATACAGATTCGCAATGGCATTTACTCCTGGTGGTAGAGGTGGTGGTCGCGGCGGTGGTCGCGGAGGATTCGGCGGCGGCCGTGGTGGTGGCCGTGGAGGATTCGGTGGTGGCCGTGGTGGTGCTCGTGGAGGATTCGGCGGTGCCCGTGGCGTCGGCCGCGGTGGTGCTCGTGGCGGTGGTCGCGGCGCTCCTCGTGGTGGTGCCCGCGGTGGTCGTGGCGGCGGTGCTCCCCGTGGTGGTTCTGCTGGTGGTGCCAAGGTCATTATCGAGCCTCACAGACATGAGGGTGTTTTCCTCGCCCGTGGCAAGGAAGATTTGCTTGTCACTAAGAACATTACTCCTGGTGAGAGCGTGTACGGTGAAAAGCGCATTTCTATCGACGTTCCTGCCAAGGATGCCGACTCTCCAGCGACCAAGGTCGAGTACAGAGTTTGGAACCCCTTCAGATCGAAGTTGGCTGCCGGTATTCTCGGTGGTATTGACCAGCTGTTTATTGCTCCTGGTAAGAAGGTTCTTTACCTTGGTGCTGCCTCCGGTACCTCCGTTTCTCACGTTGCTGACGTTGTTGGCCCCGAGGGTCTCGTTTATGCCGTTGAGTTTTCCCACAGACCTGGTCGTGACCTCATCTCCATGGCCAAGAAGCGACCAAATGTCATTCCCATCATTGAGGATGCCCGTCACCCACAAAAGTACCGCATGCTGGTTGGCATGGTCGACGTTGTCTTTGCTGACGTTGCCCAGCCTGATCAGGCTCGTATTATTGCACTCAACTCCCATCTGTTCCTCAAGGATCAGGGTGGTGTTGTAATTTCCATCAAGGCCAACTGTATTGACTCCACTGTCGAGGCTGATGTTGTGTTTGCCCGTGAGGTTCAGAAGCTGCGTGAGGAGCGCATCAAGCCATTAGAACAGCTCACTCTTGAGCCCTACGAGCGTGATCACTGTATCGTTGTTGGCAAGTACCAGCGTGCTGGAAAATAAGATGACGGAAAAATATTGGCGGAAACGAGGGACTACTTTTTTTAAAAAAAATTTGGAACAAATAGGATACAGGAAGGAGAATAGAAAAAAAGAAGGAAAACTCCTAAGAGGAAGAATTGTTTATTGTTATTATTGTTTATTGTTGATAATAGTGTTTTTGAATAGATTAAGCACGAATTTCATCTGAGACTCCAATCTTCGTACTTGTAAACCCTAAGAACTCGAAAACTAGAACCATGAAATCAAAAGGTTTCGCGGCGCATGTGGTGGACTAATCATATTTAAACTTGAGATGACTTAGAATCAACATTATTTTGGACATTTGTGTTTCGTAGCGATTTTTTTTCATTCCGTTGTAACTAGTAAACTTTATGAAAATATGAGTATACTGAAATTATAACCTCTAACGTTACATGGTCCGTAAAATGAAGCATCTTCAATGTCATTGACTTTTACAAAACATGGCACAGAACTAAATGCTGATAAAAAGGAACTTGAAGAGCACTTGCTAAACTAAAACAGCGACGAGCATCTAAAGTAAAACTAAAATTAGGCCTATCCAGCGGCGATCTCATTCATAAATAATAACAAGAATTATATGAAACAAAAAAATTATTCAACAAAAAGAACCGAAAATCAAAAACTGAAAACCAAAAAGAAAAAACCGAATAATAATAATAATAATGTACATGATAAGGGGGAGGGAGTGCGGTTTGGGTGAGGTCATTTAGCACCCAAGGGTTGCTGCAACTTGGTCTCGCTCTGACTTGTTTCGCATGCGAAGCAGGTATTTGGAAACACCCGAGGCAGGGTCGCAAATCTTGAGACCGACAGGGCCGGCGCGTTCAAAACAGCGGCCTGGTAGGCGTGCATCGATAAGTGCATCATCGGCAGCCGGCTTGAGCAAAGTCACTCTGTGCATGGTGGGTTCGCGGGGCACGCTGAAGACGTGGACGCGGGCAAGCCCGGCGTCGGTCCAAAGCGTGGCAGTCTGGCTCTCAGCAGCGGCGGGGGTGATGGCAGAGGAGGCTGGACGAAGAAAGATGCGGCACCGGATGTCTTTCAGCTCCAGAACTTCGGCGGAATCGGAGGTATGCTGGCGCTTAAGCGTGTCGGTGCTGCTATTCGGCAAGGAGTGATAAGAACCGCCGCGAGACGAGGCCGGGGGTGTGATTAAGGAATATGGGCGGGTGTAGAGATTGCTGGGTGAGACAACAGATTTGGTGCGGTCAGTGAACCTGTCGCTGACTGGCGATGCGAGGCTGCCAGAGCTTGTGCAGTGTGGAAGCAGTGGAATATTTAAAGACAGACTGCCACCTTGAGACGAAATACTTCCCATACTGCTACCACGTGAAATGGAAGAAAGCCCAGTGGATGCCAAGCTGGTGCTACTCAGGCTTCGGCAACTACTCAAGCTGCGACTTGATGACTGTGTGCTGCTGTTGATCATGCTGGGCACGTTTCCGCCATTTCGAAGTAGAGCTTGGCCAAAAGAGCTCTGACGAGACAGATCCACTTTCTTAGCAAACTCGAGTGCAAGGGCGCTGGTGCGTAGTCTGAATAGGTAAACGTCGCTACCTTGACGGACATGGACATCGTAAGTGCTGCGCTTGCGAACGTGCGTGGATGCGTTAAGTGAAAGTTCAAATACAGCTTTGCTATTATCCTCTTCATAAGCAGTGACTAGCGAATCCTGTGAGCTGGATAGCGGCAGGTTGCAGCTAATCAGACCATGGCCCACAGCAGTAACGCTTACGTTCAAAGAGAGAGGGATATCGGAGACTTGTGTCCAAGAAGAAGAGTCCCAGTGAGAGACCATGGCAGTGGGAATTCTCATAATACTCATGCAGGACCGTGTGCTGCTAGAAGAAGTGTTCTTGCGATGATTGTTACCAGTCAGTGTAGACTCACTGCTCGATTTGTGTGTGGTGCTCTTGCTTGACACACTACCACTTGAATTGTCTCTGCGAAGAGAACGGAGCGAGACGGTATTAGAGAATGTACGCGAATGGCCAGACTGCACTGTACCATTGTTAGACTCAATTGCAATAGCAGTGCCAATAGAACTCTTAGCAGAATGTGTTGAGTGGCCTGCCTCATCTTCAAGCGAGCTACTCAAAGATCCATTTGACATTTTAATTAGGGAGGGGGACGCCATACGGGCAGCTCGTGCGGTCTGGATCACAGGCGGCTGCTCGACACGCACCTCGTCGTCCTCGTCATCCTCGTCGTCTTCATCCTCTTCGTCAAAGAAGTCTTCGAGGATAACTTCTTCCGAGATTTTGGACAGAGCTCTTGAAGCTCGCATAGGGTTACCTCGATTCAAGATCGGGTTCTGCTGGGGTGCAGCTGGGCCCGACGGGAACTGAATGTGTCTGGGCTCTTCCGACTCTTGAAAGTTCTCAACCTCGCGCATACGAGGAGTCGTATCCAGCATTTCGAAGCATGCATCTACGGAGCCTTCATCCTCCTCGATGGGGGCAATGCTCGGCTTGGATTTTAATTTGGCCGAGAAGTTTTTAAAGACCGAGACAAATCGCTTTCCTGACGATGTCTTGCGTTTCAAGGTAGGTGATGGAGCTACTTGTGAGAGCTTTGATTCGGCTAGAGTCTGTCTAACTTTTTCATCGCGAAGGCTCTCGCATGACGCTTCATACTTGAGAACCATGCTTGGTACTGTACCAATCTTAGGAGTAAGTGGGCTGGAGACATTAGCACTGAAGCTTTCGCCGATAGTGGGCAGCTGCTGTATCATCGTGGTTTTGCGCTCTGCGGATTGTACAGGTGTAGGAGGGCAGGGTGGGAATCGCATTGGTAGAACTGCGCTTGGGATAGTCACTTCAGGAGTTGCGAGTCCATGTTCAATATGCTTCGGCGGTACAGCAGTTTCCTTAATTCGCTCTTCAATGGCAGTTGAGTTCTCCTGCTCCTTGGAAAGAGAAAAGAAGCTTGAAACACTTTCATCATCACCCACAATCACAAAGCTCGGACCGTGATTGTTGTGCTTGTACTCAGAGTCAGAGATGTCTGAAGGTTCAGACAAGCTCTCGATTTCCACATCTTCGATTGGTGAAGCGTGAGCCACCACTTCTAGCATTGAAAGTGGTCTTTGTTTTGTTTTGAATGAAGACTCAATCACATTTTCACTGAAATCGAAATCTTCTGACAGGAAAGCCTTGAGGTCTGAATCTTCTGTGAGCGAGGGGGTAGATTGGAATAGTTCGAGCTGAGGCGACAAGTTGTAGCCAGAGAACGAAAATGAAGGAAGTTTGAGCAAAGGCGCCTCGTTAAGTTCAGTTGATGTGTTTGCTAGACCAGAGGAGACAGAGGAAGTACTAATTATGTTCAACCCGTGAAATGATTGACTCAGAATATCCTCCCGCCTTGAGCTAAAGCTGTAGCTTGTATCGCGAGAAAGCGATTCATCTTTAGAAATCTCCTCACCTTCCGTCATCATACTAACATCCCATTCCTCTTCATGAGGAAACAAACCTTCAAGATAGTCTCTCCATGTCTGAAATTGATCTTCGTCTGGGCACCTCAGGGTGAACTGGTTTTTAGAGGAGTTGGCAAGAGTAATAAATCGGTTAACAGTACCAGAAGGACTGGAGGAAAACGGCGCCGACATGGCATGGATCTTTAGATCTCTATATCGAAATGCTGGAAAAAGTAACCCTCGGCCAGGTTCTTCTAGGGTGCACAGCGCCAGGCTGTCGATAATGCCATTACTCTCTGGCGATGCTAATAGTAGCGCTTCAACCATGAGCGGGAACCACTCTGTACCCTGTGCATGGTTTAGTTCAAACTCAAAGAAAGCGCGTTGGCGAATGAGATTTTTGTCCAGGCTTGCGCTGACAGGCTTGAGGGTCTCGAGGCTGCACACTTTATTAAAGAGAAACCGGTTTGTGTCTGCCTCCTCCATCTCACTATCCAGCTTTGTGCGTGCAAGGTGCACCAGGTTGCTGAAAGCGTTATCGAGGTCAGCATATGTTTCTGCGATAGGATGAGGAGCGTTTCGTAGGGCGTTGGTCTCATTTTGGTACTGATGGTGTTTCTGCAGGGTTAGTATCTCGCAGCAACACAAAAAAATGGAGGAAAGCAAACTCAATTTGCGGTGTCTGGGTCTTACCTTGAACAGCTTTGCAAGCAGTCGGATGCGATGCAACGGCCGCTTGAAGATGTAAATGACTTGCGCAGCATCGTCGGGATTGTATTTATAAAGGTCAATGTACTGCAAGTAGAGATATTCGGATTGCGCCAACTTTAGAAGTTAGTATGGTAGAAAAAGAAAGTGCAGCACGCAAAGGGACCACTGAACAAAAAACACGACAAAAGAATGTAGCTTATAGGACTTACCCATTGCTGTGTTTTGCTAGCGTCAGAAATGATATCGGGAGTCTGTGCGGTATGGTCGCCGAATTGCGACAAGTACTGGAGGTATGGCGTACTGGAGATGTCGATGAGCTGTTGTACGATGGTATATAGCGGGTTACTATGGTGTAGATAAGAAAAGAGAAGGTATAGATCGTCAATGTATTCTATTTCCGTGGTCTCGACATGGTTTATCAGTGCAGAAACCTTTGCGGCGGTCGATGAATCTGTGTGTGGAGGAGTGTCTTCGTATAAGCTGTGAATTCGAGCGCGAGAGCGTGTCGAGTTGTAAGAAGTTTCGGATGAGGAGGAGACAGAGTGCGGGAATTGATACGTCTGCGGCGACGCAGCTGGTGTTGAAAAGAGCGACATAGCTGATGAACAAGCGAACAAGAAATGGTTGTTGAAGTTGAAGAAGAAGAAGAAGGAAAGTAAAAAGGAGGGGAGTGAAAGAAGATATATAGGTTAGTGAATTTACGCTAAAAGCTCTTTTATTACTTTTTGTGTAAATTTTGTGTGGGATGGAGAATTATTATCACTAATATTGCGCCCATTGGCAGTTTCTATTTTATTTTAGGTTTAAGAGCATTGGCAGCAGCCATTGATCGAGAAGGACCACTGTGCGGTTGACATTTTAACGAGATTTTGAATCGACCTCCAAGCGGCCGCTTTGTTTCGCGTCTAAAGTTCGAACCAAATGTTTTTGGGCAACACGCTGCCGCGAAACGCTGTCGCCCAACGCTACAGGACGCATAAAAATCGCGATAATTGTGCTCTTGGTTCTGGTGTAGTAAGCACCTGAGAATATAATAAAGAAAGGTTTAAATGCGTACGAATGAAAAAAAAACAAAGTAATGGAACGCGCGTGCAGCCTCTTCAATTTCATTCATGTCATGGCGCCCTGGACCAGTGGATTGGATATTCGACTACATGACTTTCGCAAATGTCTCAGCAGAGAGTTCAATAAGTCCCTCTTGATGCCATCGTTACGTGCACCTACCGCAAAGGGCCTCCCAGGCGTTCCAGTCGATCGTTACTTGTCGAATTTTGGGCTCCACGGGATGCATGTTTTTGGCATCTCTGGTGCATGTCTCTTCCCTAGACATGTTTTTACCGGGATATTGTTCTTTCGCGTTCAGTGTTCACTTTCGGCGCCCAGCCTCCTTCTTCTTCTCCTCCATTTGAAGACCCGCTTCCATTCATGTCTCACGTGTGCCCACCGTCTTGCTAGACTAGATTTAGGTTTCTGTGTTTTTTCCACGCGCGTTCCTCGAGACAAATCCACTGGGACCGCGTCTGCGATGCGCGCCCACTTGAACGTTACTAGTGATCGTCGCGTTTAATTTTTCAATTTATTATTATTATTATTTGTTATATGTCAACTGCGGTTTACGTACTCTATAGACGTTAGCAGCCAGTTCAGTTATTACCATCCATAGTATCATGATTGTTTTTTATATTTTATATCAACTGAAATCTTTACTCAGTTATTATTATCATCGATTGCTAGTAGGATATATACCAGCGAAAATCTAAAATATGCTTATTTCGGACGCGTGGAGCGCAGCACATTATTTCGGTTTTCGCGATGCGTACGCAAGGAGCAGATGAGGAATCGTGTATGCGTGTTTAACTCCCCAAATAGGTAATATACGTGCAGTGTTAAGGAACCACGCCCCAGTTGAGCGGTGAACATTTGAAAGCAGCAGACAACCTTAACTCTTTGTGCATAAACTCCGCATGAATTCTGCATGTTATGCGCGTATAAAGCGCGTGCGTCGCCCAGATGCAGCGCGAGGGTCTCTACAGACGCGACGCGCGTGGTTGATTGTTTAAGTGGCAGCGAGCGCGACAAATATGTTGTCGCACCATTGTGCAGTTAGCGTTAAAGTTCGACGCGCTTTTAATTTCCGCACGCGCAGAGTCGACAAAGAAAAACGGCAAAAAGAAAGGAAACAACGCGACGAGATCGCGCGCGTGCAGCATATTGTTCAACTCGAACTTTCCAAAGTGCACGCTCTCAGGAATCGATATCGAATGTGATCAAGTGATGATAACTCCTCCATCAATTGCTCATCACAAAGCACAAGGGCAACCCAAGGGGTGCGTGAGCTAGAAAACTTTCCTTGCAGCCCCGCTATCGCGTGAAAGAGGAACTAGTGGGGTGATGGTTCGTGTAAGTCCGGCCAATCGATCAATCAACCAAAAAAACAACGTTAACTCTACGTGATCATAGATCGTTGATAATATATCATATTAGCGCAAACTTTGGATGTTGAACAGGATCACAGTATTTACGAATGTAGATCTGGACAAAGAATGATCGCAGAAAATATTAGTACTCATGTGGATATAGGCAATCCAAAGACCCACTGACGGACAGAAGTACTACGCTCACACAGCCATGCAACATCATGAAAACCTGCATCATAATCATCATGATATTGCAAAGTTAACAGTTGTTCCTTCCGGTTGTCAGCGCAGCCACCCGCCCGGGCCTATTGGGGTACATATGTACTATATAGGAGAGGACCAATTTGAAGTGGAGTTGAAATTTAAAAACGCGCACGCGTTATAATCCTACTCGAGTCTAACAATTTCTTCCTGCATTCTCGAGTTTCCCAAAAGCCAGTAGCATACGCTAAATGTGTCGAACCTTGCCAGCTTTGAATGCTTAAGCGGATGGATTCTAGCACTAAACGGGACTCCCTCAACAGCACGCCGTGCGCATGGTTCCCGATTAGGATGCTACCATCACCGCTTGGGTCGAAGTCCATCATGTGACCAACTCGGTAAATTGATGTTCAATGTAAGGAACGCGTCCATTTCCTGATCAGGTCATGAAAGCTGACATTACAACAATTTACATCTCAAGTTGCCATGATGAATTAACTCTTTGGACTTTGATAAGCATTTTAACGAGGAGCTTCAAGCTAGAAAGCGCAATTAAAGAGGAATTTGTCAAATCTAAACCAATCTTGTTGCTAGCTAGTATTAACGCTGCCCAATTTCTTGATCTTTGCTGACTGCTAAAATGTTTGATTCAATATCAAATGTTGATAAATCCCCGAAACGAGAGAAACGGCCGGAGGGGTTAAAGAAATACAGCGTACTTGGAGATAAGTTTAACCCTTGGTGTATTTTTTTCCAGGAAGCCTCATGGCAAAGAAGGTCGACGTCGACCTTGGAAACCTAAAAAGCACTCGTCATCGCGCCGCCTGCCTGAGTCTCGGCAGTATTTCTTTGAGGGGAGGCGGCTCTGCGCTTGCGCGAGCTTGGAGCCACTACGTCACCAATGTGCTATTGGTTTTAGAGGAAGGGCCCGTTGACCAATTCAAGAGAGAATGTTATCTAGATCAATTAAACCCATCAGCGCCGCAAGCGAACCCCCATCCTTTGGAGTCAGCTATCTACCTTAGCTGACACAGCTGATCGAATATAAAAAATTGAACGAAATTAATAACAATAGTAGTAATTATTATTATTATTTGTTATATGTCAACTGCGGTTTACGTTCTTTATAGACGTTAGCAGCCAGCCAGGATACCTTAAATTCAAAAATCAGATATTCGAAGTTGAGCATAAAAAAATTTCATCATGTAACGCATCAAGTTTTAAATTCGACTCCCGGCTTCTGTAAAAATCTTGGTACATCGACACGCTCGTTTACATTTCTTTCTCGAGCTCGTTTCCAAGACATAGCTGAATGTAGAAACTGCATGTTTTGCATCACAAGTTGAAGTTCGAATCAAAGTTTTCTATTTTTACTATTCAGCATGAAGAGGCGTGTGTTATGTATTCAAGAAAACTTGTTTCCATAACTCTCACTTTGCAATTAAGAGTGTTTCTAATTTCATGAAAAAGTTTCAAAGTAAACAGTCTGAGATTAATCTATAATGAATTTTATTTTGAAACGTTTATATATGGCACCTTTGGACATCTCGTTTAACTATGTCCCATAGCTAGTAGTTATGTCTGGATTATGGTTTGTTGGTAACTTATAAGACGGACCGGTGAAGAGTGGAACCGTGCCTTGAACTATGTTCGAAAGGGTAACCTGAACTTACCAGCATGTACCACATATTTCTGTCTCCGAGTCGAGAATGATAGATGCGCTGTCTTAAAATAATACACAGTGGGGGCTAAATGTCTCCCACATATATTTTGTAAACAGCGTCAATATTAAATAGCATGCTAAAAGCTGTCAAAACACCGATGTGCTTAAACTATACCTGAGGACATGTATGGCAATCTCTTGCTTCCCATCTACCAGGATATCAAGTGAGTCCAATGATCTCAAGGGCAGCTGGAAATAATAGGATCAGTGCGATTGGTGCTCTAGCAGGATAGGCTCTCCGTTTGAATCGGTTTGTGTCCAGACTCCAATCGAGCTCTAGTGCCACTGAACTTCGAACGGGCTTTGCTGTGCTTTCATGCCAATTCTCGTGTATCGTTGGTGTATCGTTGGTGTATCATTGGGCTGCCCATTGATATGATTCAACTTCTGTGGGTGAGATCACATGAATGGGTCACATGTCCTCTGTTTTGGTCACATGAGAGGTCACATGCTCACATAGTTAAATTAACGCCATAGTAGTAGGAGCACTGGAGGGCGCCAATAACGCTATAAACCCAAAGTAATTAAGCGTCCAAAACTCACCACCCAAAACTCTCCTTGGCATCAGTCAATCAGGATCCCAGGCACAGTAAATTCCTTAAAATTCAAATGAGGTAATTGCAATCTCTCGGTGTTTTCCTTTAACTCATATAAAAGGTGCAACATTCCTTGACAATGTAGTTGGCATTCACGATTGACCAATTGATTAATTATACTCCATATTACAGCTATTACTACCACTACAGTCGCTGACATAGGCTGCTTCTATACTATTAGGTGAGTTTACAGCCTGAAATATGCAACACTGTCCGAGACTAATGCCTGGTAACAGAAAACAACCTCCTCCAATCTCGATCCCCTAGTTATATTTGAAAAGCTTTCTAAATGCCACCCAGGCAATCCAAAAAAGCAGCATCCTCTCCTCTACCTCTTAGCAACACCTGCATAGCTTTCCAAGGAGCCCTTGGCAGGACGCACAAGGACCTCGCTGATATTGTGGTAGCGCTAGGAGGACGGAACTCACCAGATGTCGGCACCCATTGCACTCATTTAATCGTTTCCGAAAAGGATGCGGCCAAGAAACACGGTCAAAAACTATCGTTGGCCCTCAAGTTTGGCGTTAAGATGGTACTCGTAACGTGGCTGGAAGAGTGCCAAAGGCTCCATGCGTTACAGCCGGAGGAAAAGTATTTGGCCAAAATTCCAGGTTGTGGTGATGAGGATACGGATAACACAATTGCCAAGAAAGAAGATGGAGCTGCTGCATCCATAAAGAAGGAAAACCAGGATGCGGAGAATACAGATATCAAGATAGAAGATGGGGCTGTTGCTCCAGTGAAGCGCAAGCGAGGCACCCCCGCGGCTCCTGCTATCACAACGACGACTCCGGGCGACTCGGATAACGAAGACAAAAAGCCGGCTAAACGACCCCGTGGTAAAAAAGACAGTGTTGAACCTAAAGATGAACCAGCTGCTACTGTACCAGGTGCGGTTTTACCATCAGACCAGACTAATGAGAAGCCAGCTAACACTGTGCCGATTGATCCACAATGTACTTTGAGCAGCTACAATGTCTACATTGATCCCGACACGGGAGTCGTCTACGATGCTTCGCTCAATCAGACGAACTCAGGCCATAACAACAACAAGTACTATCTCATCCAGTTAATCAAAAGCCCATGTGGAAAAAAATTCCAAACATGGACACGATGGGGCAGAGTCGGCGAGAGTGGGCAAAGTAAGATGCTGGGAGATGGAAGTTTGGTATCTGCGCTCAAAGATTTTAACAAGAAGTTTAAAGACAAGTCTGGGTTGAAATGGGAAAACCGGGAGGACGAGCCGAAAAAGGGCAAATACGTTTATATCGAGCGCAGTTACGAGTCGGACGACGAGGAGGATGACGGCGCTGCCAATGAAGCTGCGGCGGTTGAAGAAGATGTTAAAGAAGAAGAAGTGTCCATGCCTGAATCTCTTCTACATCCCCAAGTTCAAAATCTCATGACGTTTATCTTTGATCCCTTGCTCTTCCAAAACACGTTTCGTGCGTTGAATTACAATGCAAACAAATTACCGCTTGGAAAACTTGGGAAACAAACCATTTTGCATGGATTCGAGACGCTGAAAAGGCTGGCTGATATTCTAGGCAGTGCAATCCAGCCAGCTAGCGCGGTCTTGGACCTGTCGAATCGGTACTATTCATACATTCCTCATGATTTTGGTCGGCACAACCCACCTCTTATAAATAATATGGAAATGGTGAAGAAGGAAGTGGCGTTGTTGGAGTCGCTGTCAGATATGAAAGCAGCTTCGGATATTATCAAAAGCTGCTCAAAGGTCCAAAAAGGCGACGTCCCGACTGTGCATCCACTAGACCAAAAGTTTGCTGCCCTTGGGTTGGACGAAATGGAACCACTCGATCATCGCAGTAAAGAGTACACGTTATTGGAAGAGTACTTGATCGGCTCACAAGGTAGCACACACAGTAATCTAAAGTACAAGGTCCTAGACATCTTCCGCATCACCCGGGCCACCGAACCCGACAGGTTTGCGACGCCCGACAAGTTTGGCGAGATCCTCAAAGACGCCAAGAAAGAACAGCTGCCAGCCTCAAACCGTCGCCTGCTTTGGCACGGTTCTCGGGCATCCAACTTTGGTGGCATTCTCTCCCAGGGCCTCCGAATCGCCCCTCCGGAGGCGCCGGTGTCCGGCTACATGTTCGGCAAGGGCGTTTACCTGGCCGACATGAGTTCCAAGTCCGCCAACTACTGCTGTTCATACAACAGCGACAACACGGGCCTGCTCCTTCTCTGCGAGGCCGAGCTGGGAACGCCCATGCATGAACTTCGAGACTCTTGCTACGAGGCGAACGAGCAAGCCTATGCCAAGTCGAAGCTGTCGACGCTCGGCAAGGGCCGGGTTGACCCCACCAAGTGGATCGACGCCGGCGTAGTTAACCCCGATCTGGCGGGAGTCCAGATGCCAGACACGTCCGAGAAACCAACGGAAGCCGAGGACCGGTACTTGCAGTACAATGAGTACATTTGCTACGACGTTTCACAGGTTCGGCTTCGCTATCTTTTCCGTGTAAAGATGTAAGATGTGTACAATAGATTAAACTCGCATTTCTTCTTTTTCATTTTGTCATCATTATTTGAGTGGCATCTGGTCTATATTTGACACATACAGCTAATATATTTCAAATAACATTTGAAAAGTTGACTTGAAAATGAGATGACTATATAGTAAAACATGGAGATTTATTTTTGTGCGACTCGTTTTTTTTCTTGTCACAATTTCACTTAAAAGGGAGAAGAAAAAAACAAGAATTAAAATTCTCTCCTACCTCATACATCTTGTCTTCAAGGCCAAGGTTATTTACAGAAAAAAAAAACTACTTTTCATTGTACTAGTATCCTAAGAACTCTGTACATGTATACCTGATTCGTAGGCAATTAATGTTCACTTTTTATTACATGATCATTTCTATTCTAAAGTAGAACCTTGTTCCTTTTTGAACTTTTTTTTTTGGAATTTTTTTAAATTTTTTTCTTTTTTTTGTTAGCTGAATTTCTAACTACTAGTATCTTTTTTTTTTCAAAACAAATTAAGACCGCCAGGTTCCAACTTCCAAAGTTTTACAGGCCGTACCGTTGCCTCACTGCCATTTGACTTTCGGCATTCATGCGCCCCACAATGTTATCCCACTCGGCGCCCAGGAGACTCTTATAGCCGGCTAGGACCTTGCCAATGGCCTCGGCGAGCTCTGTCGACGGATCGACGTAGGAGCTGACTGCATCCAGGAAAGAAACAAGGCTGACCTCGTTGTTGAGGCCGCCGGGGTTTTGCGAGACGGTCTCGCACATGCCGAGGTAGGAGCTGTCCTTCTCCTGTGTCTCGAGGGTCTCCCTGATGAAGAAACACCACTTGTCAACGAACATGCCCAGGTGGGGGGCCATGAGCTCAGGCACGCACTGGCCGAGACGGCCAAGTGCAATGGCCGCGTTCTCGCTGACCGTGGGAGGAATTTCCTTATCGTCCAGATCAAGGACGTGCATGTATTTTGTGAATAATTCCTCTGCATACGGGCTTATCGACGGGCCAAGCTGCAAGCAAATCTCACCCACAGACCAGATTGCATTGTTGCACACTCCCGGGCCGAACTCCATATCCATTTGGGCAATCGAGGCTTTAATAAGGCGGTCCATGTACGGCGTGAGAACGTCAACGGTGTACATTGCGAGGTCTCCAAGCAGTGCAAAGGCGCTCTGTCGGACGTCCATTAAAGAGTCATCAAAACATGTAAGTAGCAGCTCGGTCAATGGCGGCTGCGTTTGTGCGATGATTCCAGACATGTCACCCTGTAGTCCTTGCACGAGTCCGTCAATCATATCCAGCGAAGTGATCAAGAATTCCTTCTCCGGTGAATCCAACAAAAGCTCATTTTTGCAAGTCTCCTCCATTAGCAGGCCATGGTTTAGTACATTCAAGCCTCGCTTGTAAACATCGACAGCGTATGGCGAAAACAACGCACCAAAACTGGCAGCAACACTTGAGATACACTCAAACAGCGGCCAAAGGTCCTGGCTTTCATCGTGAATATGGCTCCATTTTTCCATCAATGGAGGTAGGATAATGTTAATTAATTTGGGATCGACCACTGCAGGTCCCACACGGTCTAGCAGCGTCTGTACACAGTCGTACAGGTTCAAGAGGTTCTTTGCACGGAACTTTTGGAAACACAGTGCAAGATGCGTAAGGATGACCTCAAGGTAAGGGGAAAGTTCCTCGCCAACTTCTTCAGTAAGTGTGGCCAGGGCGCTGCATGCGCTCTCCTGAACTTTCTTGTTCTTGTCCAAACAGCAAGCTAGGAAGCCCTGCAATACAGGCTGCAGATATGCCTCGTGGTTAGAACCGTCTGCACTATGGAAAGCAATCCAACTGCTGTAGCGCATCAGCGTCCAGCAAGCGATTTGACGTACTGGCCCTTCCTGATCCTTGAGGGTGCTAACCAAAAAGGGAATGAGCTCAGGAAGATGGGGACCCACAAGGTCCAGGCAGCCTTGCGAAACGGCACCAAAGGCCAAGATGGATGCCTCTCGAATGGCCCAGTCTTGAGCTACAATGCCCTCACGTAGATGAGGCATTGAGTACTCGATTACCAACTCGGGGTACTTGGTAGCAAACACGTCCAAAGCTGCGGCGGAGCATTTGCGCAAGTTCCACTCAGACAGGGAGTCCTCAGTTACTTCATCGTCATAGTCATCATCGTCAGAATCGTCGTTATTATTAGCCCCAGTAACCTTCTTGTTTGTATGTGCGTCTTTGGACTTGATGTGATTTGGTCTAATGTCTTCTGGTTTGTCTTCGACATTCTCGTCATCGTCTGCCAAACTTTGCAACAGCATCCTATCTTCTTCGCTGTAAATCATGGTCGACAATATCGTTGGGATAATTCTCGCCAGATGAGGGGCAACCGCTGCCTTATCGATATCGTCAGTCTCGGCCAGTTGCAGGATAAACTCGCAGCCCTCCCTGGCTACCTGCTCATCGGTTTTCTTGATGCAATGCAATGTAAAACTAATCACCCCGTCGAGATGAGGAACTAGTATGTCGGGGCGAACGCCCATGATGTTGACAAATGCCGAGCAAACATTGACCAGCGTGTCTGGGAACTCGTCATTAGCCAGCGTAAACAGAGAGTTGAGGAAGGCGTCAAGATGGGCGAGCAAACTAGGGCTCTTGAGCACCACAAACTGGTTGATGCAGGCCACAGCTAGGGAGCGGATCTTGCCTGAGGTACTGCTTGTGAATTGCAAAAACTTGGGAATCATGTAGTTAAGGGGTCGCTCACCGCCGTATTCTTTGTCGAGCTCTTTGGCCGAGTCCTCGCAGATCTTGGCCAGGGCACTCATCGCTGCCTCGGCAGCATTCGCGTCACCGCCCTCAGCCATATTCATAAGCTGGGGGAGAATTTCGGGCCATCCGCCAATGGATGCTCTAGTGACGAGAGCTGCAATCACAGTTCCACTAGTGCTACGGATCGATAGATTTTGAGAGCCAGCAAGCCCCTTGACGATCTCATTCTTAACGTAGGCAATAGTGTCTTGGTCGAGCTGCTGGTAGAATTTGAGAAAGTTGTTCTTGAGCAAAAGACCGGCTGAGAATCGATATGTGTCTGTCTCGGGACCTGTCGGGGTCACCAACAAGTACACCAGATACTTGTTCAGATCAGGCATTGCTTGAGCAGCCTCTAGAGCCTAAACAGTTAGCACAGCGCTTTTAGGCAATACAGAATGAATAACAACTGACCTCGGAAGCCTGGCGCTGCACGTCGTTGTCGGGAGACAGCGTCTGCCTGAGCAGATCAACAAGCTGTTGAGTAGAGGTTGGGTCGGGGGACCAGGAGGCCATTATTGATATGCTAAATCGAGATGCTGCTAAAAAAAAGCCTCTGGCGTAGGAAAATTAAAAAATATTAATAAAAAAATTCTCAGATAAAACAAAGAATAGAGCAGCGGGATCAGTCGCCAGATCGTAGACTGGATGGCGCAGTGATAAGAGATTTTGATGAAGATGCTATTATAGTATGTTGAAAAAATGCCAAAACAAACGCTGGGAAGAGATTTTGTGTGGCTGTTTAAGCATGGACCAAAATTTTTTTTAGGGGAGGGTTACCCGGCGCAGTCTAAATGGAGCCTTACAATTTATTATTATTTTTTTGATATTATTATTATTTGTTATATGTCAACTGCGGTTTACGTACTCTATAGACGTTAGCAGCCAGCCAGGATACCCGGGGGACCCGAGTCCATTAGCGGTGGTGCTGATTGTCTAAATGGCCTAGACTGTCTAGACCACATTTCCCCTCGAATCGGTTCTTCAAAGGGTCCCTCTGGGATCGGTGGGCGTTTGGTCACGTAGTGGTTCCAAGCTCTCTCCCGCGCAAGTCGGGCTGCCAGCCTCCTTACAATTTCAGATGAACGGCCGGTGTAATTTAAAACTTGTGAAGCCTCGTCAAAGAAGGAAGGAATAAGAATTCAAAAGCAATAGAAACGTTTAATAATAAATATGTGAAAATTGAAATATAAATACCCTGCTAGTTGTAAATATCACTAGATGCTACAGTATCCTCATAAGTGTAGATACCGGTGTTGCCATTCTCCCCAAGGCGGGTCCGGGCAGGCTTGCGATAAGTATTAAGCAAGGCTTCCAGCTTATCGCTCATATTGTCCAGGCGAATGGAGGTCTCGCGGAAGACCTCAACAATCTCTGGGTGAATTTTGTTTTCGTCTGCAAGGAGTGAGCTCAGGGATCCCAGGCGGGAAGCGGTAACGAGGACGGATGGTGAAGGGGCCTTGTTTTCGTCGGCCGTGCCAGTGGAGGAGTCGTCTCTGTCGTCCACCAAGGCAGGCGAGGAAAGTGTTGTAGAGACGGTCACGGCGCTGCCAGAGCGCTCGCGTTCCTCATAGTCACTACTCGACTCTGTGGTCAGATCGGCAGTAGTATCCACTGATTTGGCCTCGTCGAAAGAGGGTCGTGGTAATGGTGACCTATTAGCGGCCCGTTGTGGTATGGGCATTGCGGTGCCCGTAGCTGTAGGGGATGCACTTCCAGGCACATTTTGTTGCTGCTGTTGTTTTATTGGGGCTAAGTGAGTAGCGTCAGGCTCTGTGGCCTCTTGTTGCGGCGGTTGTTTAGTTGGGGCTGAGTGAATAACATCAAACTCTGTGGCCACTGGCGAGACTGAATTGGACCTGAATGGATTATTGCTTGGTAATGCAAGAGCGCTAGAACGAGAGTTGGCCCCATCGCTTGCTCTACGGCGGGGACCTGTTTCGGAAACTGGAGCCAAGACTTCAATGCTAGGCTCGAACATGCTTGCACGCGTGCGGGAAACTTCAGTTTGTGGAGCAACTTCCTTAGGAGGTTCAATGACGGAGTCCTTGGATTTCTGGACAGGCTCGATGCGGAGTTTAGGCTGTTGTTGTTGTTGCTGCTGCTGTTGCTGCACACAATCACTGGTCTCAGATTCATGTCGCGACGCAAGTGAATCCTTACGGGTAATGCGTTTGAAAAGGCCTGAAATACCAGAGGTGCCGGAAGATGGGGTACTGATGGGAGATGAAACTTGCTTTCTTAGAGATTCGGTAGATGATTTGGTAGTGAGTAGAGAATGATGCTTAGGTTTGTCTTCGTGAGTACTTTCAGCAGACTCGATTGTGTCTGTGGACTTTGACTTTGAGTGGGATGATTCTGGAGAAGCAGGGATTGTGACAGGGCTCTTCCGTTTATTACGCGACATGAGCGAGAAGATTCCGTTTGATTTCTTGTCTTCAGACTCTTGCTTTTGGGGCTCGGGAATCTCCTTTTCGTTTGACTTGTCTAATTCCTGTTCCTCTACTTCATCTTCTTGTTCCTCTGCTTCTTCTCCTTCTTCTTCTTCTTCACCGCTTTCGAAATCCGAGTATTCGTAATCGATAGGCTCTTCGTCAGTGTATTCAAATTCGCTTGCAGAAACATAATTCAATGTCTCGGTAAAGGAGACAGACTTTTTCTTCATGACGGAACCCTTTCTTGACGGTTTCTTGAGTCTAGAGTTTGGTTGCCGCTTGGAGCGATTTTCCGTTTCGCTGTCGTCAGAGTCAGAGCCATCCGGGTGTTGCGCTTTAAATGTTGAGTAAGAGAAGGATGCAGGGGAAGAGATGTCGCCGTTGCGGTGCTTGTTGAGTCGTGCAAGGCGCTCACGAGGAGTTTCAACATGCTCGGCAGGGAGAAATCCGACTGAAGAGTCCTTGACAAGGCGAACAAGCCACCAGTACGAGTTTGTATCGTTAAGAAGAAGCATTGAATCGCCCTTGACGACATTTGCTTGACCTTGCTCAGTTGCGACGAAAGTCCGCAGAGCGTAGACGTACTGGAAGTCAATTTCCTCCTCTGTTATAGAAGGGGACGAGGAAAGATAGCCGTCGCTGTCCATTATGAGAGTTGCTTCCTGTACAGATACTTTTACTAGGGGCAGGAGTACGATGGAGCGGCCTAAGAGGACGATAATACGGTTGAGGCAGTGGCAAGAGCAGGAGGGTTTGTTCTTTCAAGTGGTCCTGGCGTTTCTGTGCTGGATTTCTTTAGAACGCTTTTGCGAAAAAGGGGGTCCCAAAATAACAACAGCAGGGGTAATAAAGGTGATGGACGCGCACCGGGCCGCTCTGGACGATGAAAAGACGAGGAGACGTTGGTTGCAAGGAAACGTCGGCTAGACGAGGGCGCAGTTGAAAGTCGACTAGGCTGGAATAGAGAGAAGGTCGAAAAAAGGACAAAGAGAGAAGAAGGAAGAGAAGAGAGGAATGAGTGCAAAAAGGTCGACTTTGAAACGGGCTCATCACCGTTTATTTCTTTTTTTTGGTTTTTTTTGGTTTTTCGTTTTTTCGTTTTTGGTGTCTCAAAGTTTCAGAAGCCAAAAATGCAAAATCCAAAAAAAACAAACGAATGCGTAGTATGAGAGCTACAAAAAGACACAAAGATATGAACAATATTCAACACCGATAAATGCTGCGAGCGACTAGTGCTGAGTGTGGCAGGGCACCGCAGCCACTGAAGCTGAGCTGCTTCGCGGTAGTGCTCGAGCTATTGGAGCGAACAAAGCGCTGACAGCCTCATCAGATTCACACAAGAACTCTTCACGAAGAGTTTGAAAACTCTAGCGAAACGCGTGGAGGCTCTATGCCAGCCAACTAGTCAACTTAGGCGAGCTTAAAGTACTGAGGTGCTCACGAGATGACTTTACAGTTTTAGCACCAGGAGAGAAGAGCCAAATGGCATCCCCAAAGACAAGACAAACGTGAGTACATGGTAGCTAATAAGCCAGTAGTCTACTCAAGTTGCATGCGCTGGTCGTTGCAAATGAACACTAGCAGTTGACTGTGTCGAAGTGAACTTTCAGCCTCATGTGCCTTGGAGAACTTTGAAGCACCAGCGATCCTCATTTGTAACGTTTCAGAAGCCAATCTCCACGTTACAAAGTGTCTTACGTTCGCTCATCTCTCCGGTATTCCTCGTTCATTGAACGGTTCTCATATGCTGGGTGGCAAGGCATGTCTTAAACTCACCTCCATATGGTTTACCAACACATGGCAAGGGCGATATAGTAAACTGAGAGCGGAATAAGACCATAGTACATTCAATTTCATGATCAGTAAGACCGGTTCACAAACGAAAAAAAAACTAAAGATAGGTCTGGGTAACTCAAAGATGGCGAGATCAATACTTGAAAGATCAAGGCGGCTTGTTCATTCTAATGGCATGAATACAAAATGTTGTTCAACATTATTATTTTTTCTTGTTATGTAAGGTGATAGAGTCGAAGCTGTCATGTTGAAAGTAATCTAGATTGATGGATTGTAATGGCAAGCCCGGTATTGATATTATTGAAGAACATTGAATCTTCATTCATGTGAATTGTTTTTCTCTTTCCAGCATTAGGCCAACCATAATCCGTATGCACTGGAATTTGGGCCCAAGGTTCAACTTGCTTGGCTCTCTTGAAGTTGACTGGCGCCAAGGAGGCCAACGGCGAAGCTGAAGCTTGATCTCGCTCAGGAACAGAATCAGGAACAGCGCCCAACTTCAACATGGAACAAGTTGAACCATATCAAAAGACAACATTTGGAAGCACTTCTGTGTCCTAGACCACGGTGCAAGACTAATAATCTCAGTTATTCCGAAACAATGCAGTGATTCTGAAATACAGGTCACCAAGGTCCCAGTTTCCAAACAATTGTAGCACTCACTGGATGTCATGATGATGATCATCAATGACGATGGTGACCTGTTTAATAGTACTACTATATGAACAGCAAGTAAGACACTCCAGGTTTCCGGCGCCTTGGCAATTACCACCTAAGCTTGGGATACTAAACACCCATCAATCCACCGTTGTTTTATGCATTTCTATTCGCATCTTGCTTATAGCTGGGTAATTATCCCATCAAATATCTCATCCAGCTGATGTCTCATTAATATTAAGCTTGCAACTTCACTTCTTAGAGACCATTTGAACACTTGAAGAACTCTAAGAGAGGGCAGATGTTACCTATACTGCCTAGTAAGATGCTCCAGAATAACATGTGCACTTGCGGTGCGCAAGCCTTTAATACGTACTATAGAGCTCATGTGCAAGCATCAAGCATGCAAAAGCCGGCCACCCATCAGTAGAAGTAAGAATGACAGGGACGTTGACTCTTGTTCTGCATGCACATGTGCTATATATATGTGGCGATACCATGGCTGCTCATGAATCCCCTGCGTGTGTAACGTTCAAATGTTCCTATGTAGGTTCCAACAGCCCGTTTACACGATTAGCAACGAGAGCGCCTGCTGTGCATGTAGCAGCAGTATATATATGATAGCTCAACAAACACACAAGACACTCCAAATATCTATGCATTTGGTTTGATGTATTCAAAGTTGATTTCAAATACGTATACTCTCCACGGGGTCTCTTGTGCCTTTTAATTCTGACGTCCATATAGTAGAAGCAATACAGACCGCGTCCAGTATGAGAGATCGCTGCGTAGGTAATCTGCATGACAAATGATTATGTAATATTATATTTGAGGAGCTAATCACTATCGCCTCGGTCGGTGAGCGCAACTATTTCGAATCATCAGCCGCGGTAGAACACAACGGTAGAACCTGCGCTACTTTTGAGCGACCTGAGTGCCCTGTGCTACATCTCCAGCTGTCCCCCCACGGCTTCGCTTAACTCGGGTCGGATATCCGGGGCAGCCCCCCACGCGCTGACCATCAACTGCGCGTTGAGTGGCTCACGCATACAGTGCTTATCACGTGATACCAGTACTCTCCCCACAAATAGTGGAAATGTTTCCCTCGAGCGGGCAGACGAGCCGCTTATCGCCTGGAGCAGTAGAACCAAGCGAAAACCAGGAAAAAAGAGCCTTTAAATCAAAAAACTCTTCGCGCGATTTCTTCCTCCACCTCTCTTCTCCACATATTCTTCCCCACACACTTCACCATATACTAGCACCACACTCACAATGCCTACCAAAGCTGAAGGTATGCCACTGGCTAGCCCCACATTTACCATGTAGTGAATTCTAACAGCCACAAGTACAGAAACACAGCTCCGCCACTGATTGCTGGGTCATTGTCCACGGCAAGGTCTACGACGTGACTGAGTTCCTGCCTAACCATCCAGGTGGTACGAAGATCATTCTCAGGTACGCTGGAAAGGACGCTACTAAGAAGTTTGACCCTATCCATCCTCCAGACACCCTAGACAAGTATCTCCCCGAGGCCAAACATCTTGGCCAGTTGGAAGGCTCCGAACCTTCACCCAAGAAGGCTACCTCCAAGGCAGCACCCAAGAAATCCGTTGCCCCTCCTCCTCCTCCTACACCAGAACCAGAACCTGAAGACGATGATTCCGACTCCGATTCGGATGACGACGACGACGATGATGAAAATGACCCCGATGAGATCAAGCGATTGGAGTACGTTGAAAACAAGCCTCCTCTCTCTCAAATGTACAACCTGCTTGATTTCGAACATGTGGCTTCCAAGGTCATGACCAAGACCGCCTGGGCTTACTACTCTTCTGGCGCCGATGACGAAATCTCTCTGCGTGAGAACCATAGTGCGTTCCACCGTATCTGGTTCAAACCAAGAATCCTGGTGGACGTTTCCGCTGTTGACTTCTCCACTACAATGCTTGGTACAAAGTGCTCTTTGCCCATCTATATTACAGCAACAGCTTTGGGAAAACTTGGCCATCCTGAAGGCGAGGTGGTGTTGACTCGTGCTGCCGCGAAACAAGACGTCATTCAAATGATCCCCACACTTGCAAGCTGCGGATTTGACGAGATCGTGGATGCTGCCGTGGACTCTCAAACACAATGGATGCAGCTTTACGTCAACTCTGACCGTGAAATTACTAAAAAAATCATCCAGCACGCCGAGAAGCGGGGTATCAAAGGCCTATTCATCACTGTAGATGCTCCTCAGCTTGGCCGTCGCGAGAAGGATATGCGCAGCAAGTACGATGAGGATGCAGCCGATGTCCAGGATGAGTCTGGCGTGGACCGATCTCAGGGTGCTGCACGCGCAATTAGCAGCTTTATCGATCCTTCTCTGAGTTGGAAGGACCTTGACTGGTTCAAGAGCGTGACCAAAATGCCCATCCTCCTCAAGGGTGTGCAACGCGCCGAGGATGCGGTTCTGGCAGCTGAACACGGTGTCAACGGTGTAGTCATCTCGAACCACGGAGGTCGCCAACTCGAGTTTTCTCGCTCCGCCATCGAGGTGCTTGTCGAGGTCATGCAGGCGCTGCGCTCGCGTGGACTTGACAAGGGCTTTGAGGTCTATGTTGACGGTGGCATTCGCCGTGCTACGGATGTCATCAAGGCCGTCTGCCTTGGTGCCACCGGTGTCGGCATCGGCCGTCCTTTCCTATACGCCATGGGTAGCTACGGTGAGGCTGGTGTGGTCCGCGCTCTGCAGCTTCTAAAGGACGAATTTGAAATGAACATGCGTTTGTTGGGCGCTCAGAACCTTAGCCAACTCGACGAGAGCTTGCTGGATATCAGAAGTCTCACTTCTCATCAAAGCGTGCCGCAGGATGCCCTGAGTGATGGTGTCTATCAGAGACTGGCGTCGCCGGCCTTCAAGAACAAGCTGTAAGAGACTCGCATGGATGATAGTCAAGAAATAATGAACATGATTTGTTTGAGTAGTACATAACAACAGCATTCAAAATTAAAGCACAGGTGCTCTGAATTATAGGATCTTTTGCCAATCGGTAAAATAATAACATGAATCTGTTTAATTTTTTGCGCATTTGGAAAGCAAGCAATGTCGGTAAAGCTGCTTCGATCAATACGCTATACATGTCATGTTTGAAAGTTGAAATAAATAAGTGTCAAACATACCACTGGATGCTAGGCTCTTCTGAGGTGCAAGGCACCACGTTGCTCTCACCGTTTGATCTCCGACATCTTCTGTGCAATCTCATCAAAGCTCATTGCGCCTTTCCGCTCAATCTCCTTCGCCAGCTCCCGCAGCTGCTCGCCGCTAAACCTCACCAGCCAGTTCCCATCGTCGACCACAAAGGTGCCGCTGACCCCCGCCGCCAGCTCGCGCTCCACATCCGTCCTGAGCCGGCGCGCACCGCCGACAGGTGTCGCCCGCAGCTCGCGCCCCACAGCCTCGCGGTCCC
>JAJMAG010000160.1:0-53251 GCA_030564905.1 Geotrichum fermentans
TGACCAAACGCCCACCGATCCCAGAGGGACCCTTTGAAGAACCGATTCGAGGGGAAATGTCGTCTAGACAGTCTAGGCCATTTAGACAATCAGCACCACCGCTAATGGACTCGGGTCCCCCGGGTATCCTGGCTGGCTGCTAACGTCTATAGAGTACGTAAACCGCAGTTGACATATAACAAATAATAATAATAATAAATGATACTACTAGAGGTGCAATAAATAGGTTGTTCTTATTAACGTTATTATTCTTGTTTTTTATCAACTAAAATTTCAATACTGAGCCAAACGGTTTAGCCTCCGGCTAAGGGACTGGAGTTGGGTAGTGGCGCTGATAGTTGGTTTAATTTATCTCTCTGCCATTCTTTTTCCCTTGAATTGGGCTTTCCATTGGGCTTTCAACGGACCCTTCTACACTGAGAAGCCATTAATCAAACTGGGTTGGAATATAAGTACAAACACACGTAGTTTGCCTACATAAAGTGGCATAACTATCGGATGTTTAGATTTATGTGCTCAGGAACTGGGATTTGGGCCCTGACACTAAGTATGTTGCGGCTGGGGAAAACAAGTGCAACAGAAACAGTGTCGTTGTTGTTGTAATTGTCAACCGTTATTTAAGGAAGAAATTTTTATTTCCATCCATCTCTTTCCTTTTCTTTCTTCATTACTTGCCTCAGTTTTACAACTGAGTGGCTCGATGAATGTTAACTCCAGCGTAAATTAGGGCCCAGTCCCAGGTGCCGGAAGGTTGGTCAAAAGACTGGTACGTTTCTTTCTAGTCCACACCATCATCAACTACACTTCCCGCGCCTCATTTTTTGGGGGTGGGGGACATTTTCTTTAGGGGGCCCTTGAAATGAAATAAACAGACTTGCGGTGACTGTCGACGTAAATACGGAAATTGAGGCGACACCAGTGTTGCACAGATTCAATCTTCCATTGACAGTTCCACAAACATGAGCTAGCATATATACACATTTATATGAGATAAATAAAGCGAAGTCCTGCTCATGACTTTTGGAAAGATTTAAAAGTGCGTAGAATGCGAGTATTCGCATTGATTGAACAAGGCGTTTCGCTCCGGTTTCAAACTTCTCGCTTTGAAAGGCCACTAGCAGTGGAGGTAACACTCGTTGAATGTGTAATCATGCTTGAACTCAAGAGCAACAAGAGCCGGCGCTGATAGAAAATGTTATTTGAGCATATACTCTTCATATATCCGTAGTAGCTATAATCATCTGGTTGACCATCCCAGTAGTCATATACTTGCCACGTATGTCCAAGTGTAGTTACCATATATATACAGTGAAACTGCGAGTTGGAAAATTGTATCATATATCAATATTATTGGCTTGATTGGTGCTTTATCGATAAGCCTGTTTATGGTCCCGCTTAAACAGCGTTACAAGCTCAAGTTTGATAAGCAAGTAAATATCAATAAAAAATAAATCAATTCTCGTCCGATCAAATGGTTTGTTATTTGGTGTATTCTTAGTTCCGTCCTTGAATACAGAAAAAAAGGTCTTCAGGTGATGACTATGATACACCTGCTTATTGTCCCATTTAAGTGACACTACTAGAGGTGTAAACTATATGCATATAAAGATGAATTAAGAAAGGGCTCAATACTAGTCTGACGCAGACATGTTCTAACCCAAAGGCTTTGTTGTTTAAGCGTTGCGATGGTGTAGGTTTGTTCCCCAAGTGTCCAAAAACCAGACATCAGCACAGAAACCCAGTCACGCAATTAAACTGGGGGAGAAACTTGAATAAACAGCCCTAGAACATGGCTATCAAGGCAAATAGCGTTTCCAATAAATTTCCTTCTGGTGCCAGTGCTCGCGCGTATACTAGGGAAATGGAGTTTCTTGGATGTATGGTTCTGTTGGAGCAGACTGCATACAATTTTTACAACTCCTCTTTTTCCAACACTTGAAGTTAATGCTTCTAAACTTTCACGTTTAGAAGAAAACATAATAAAGCAAAATCAAAGAAAAAAAAAAAAAATCGAAGGCCTAGATCTGCGTTTTCGACAATAACTAGTGATTTTTGTTTGAAGAGATATATTTTGCTACCTTTACCGTAAACACAACAGCTACAATATTTCCAGATAGATACATACGTAGATACAGATGTACGTAGATATATTTTTGCCCGTTCAATCGGCTATAACGCTATATAAAAAACAATATCAGACTTTCACAATCATAAAAAAACAAAAAAATAAGTTAAACCCCAGATTTAGCACCAACAATATTTGCTAATATTTTTTGGTTTAGCTGGTTTTCACCAGCGTTGCATGGATTTCCTAAAATGTCGGTAATAATTAATAATTCAAATAATTACTTACTGTTGACTAGCAAATTTAGGGAGACGAGAAAGTCGGTTCGATGGTCTAGTTGGTCATGGCATCTGCTTAACACGCAGAACGTCCCCAGTTCGATCCTGGGTCGAATCAATTTTTTCTTTTTTATTTCACTTTTACTCTATTCGTTGAAGGAACAGAAATAAGTGTATCAAGGCTAGCTTATCAGCAAAGCAATTTTAAAAAGTTGAATGGGAAAGAAATAGGAAGTTATGTATGGAGGATTTGTTTGGTAAAAAGTTTACAGAAATGTACAATTAGAAAATAGTTTTTCTTTCCAGCCTGTACCGTTTACCGGAAAGAATTCTTAAAGTCAGTCTTAGAATCATAGGCTAGATCGCCCTGTTTAAAAAAGTACTTATTGGCTGAAGAGTCCGTATATCAAATAAAATTGACTCAAATTACATAAAAATGCATGAAATAAATCAGGAGTCGTAAAAACCTAAGCCTTTTACTTATAAGTAGACAGAATGCCCGCTGTTGCTAGCTAAGGTTTGCAACGGAGGGTGGTACATTGTATATTAAAAACTCGTAGACAGAATCAACAAGCGGTATCACGTCCTGTTGGTGTAAAATAAGCCTAGCAATCGGAAATGTGTGTATTTGGTGAAAGTGACCTTAATCTATATACGAGACTATGAATATTACTTTCCTGCAGTAATCAAATATACTACTCCCATTTTGCATGAATAGAGGCGGTAAAAAAGGGGAATCGTTTAAGGACTAGGACGATATATCTTCGTCTCCTCTATAATAAGTATTACTAAAACAATACCTAAACAATTTCAACTTCATCATAATTCAACTTTCATACGAATTTCTAGTTGACTTTCGCTAAAAAATATGAAATACAAAAAGAAGAAACTTCCTTGCCAGGGGTCGAACCTGGAATCTTTCGCTGTGACCAAGCTAACGTTTCATTAGAAATCGTAGGCGAACGCCTTGCCATTGGGCCACAAGGAATAATTTCTGTCAGTGAAAATTTACTGTTTTACAGAGGGTAGGGCTTCATTCGGACAAAAGTATGCATGTATGCTGCCTTTGTGATTGCTGCGCTGGTGAAAGCCAGCTAAACGGAAAGAATGAACACGGTTTTGTAGGTGCTGAATCTGGGATTTTATTTTATTTTTGTTTTCTTGTGATTGTGAAAGTTTAATATTGTTTCTTATTTAGCGGTATAGCCGATTGACCGGGCAAAAATATGTCTATCTATCTATCTATCTTTGAACGTAAATTTAGGCTTGATGGATAGTCTAAAAATTGGTAACAAGTTAATTTCTAGCCTTGCGTTTTGTGTTTGTTTTTAAGTGTTCAAAGATATCACTTTTTAGTTGATATGTAACAGGGATAATAATAGTAAATGCTCATTCACTACGCTCAGGACCACTTTTTCTCTGGTATCCATCGTGTGCAAAATATACAAGTTAGAGTCAGCATGAGACATGCAGAAAGTGCGCAAAAGTTCAACGTTTGTTGCGTGGGACGCCAGTTGTGGGTCGCTATGAATGCGGTTTATTGGAAACGCTGTGCCATATCCGTATCAAATATTCGTTTGTATTACAGCAAGCAATCGGTATTGACGACTGTTTCTCCTGTGCATGAGTTTAATTAACTTTTAGATTCTAGAAAAAAAGGCTGGCTTTTCGCCGTGATTGAGTTCCTTGAATCTAACTGCAACCTCCAATGATGGCTAGCATTTCAGAGCTATTCACTCAAGGTTTAAGAGCTACTCACTAAAAGGTTTTCCCTCGATCCAATTGCGTGACTAGGTTTCCTTTTGTGCAGTTGCTCAAATTTCAGACTCAGGGAATAGGCTAACACTGTCACAGCACTTGAACCAACGATGTTCGAGCGAGTGTTTTAACTTACAGGTTCCGCAAAGGCGGGATTCAATTTCGAAGACCACGTTCCCACGAAAATGTCTGCATCAGAGAGACATTGCACCTCGTCTTTCAAATGTTCTTTATGTTTCTATATATGTACAGTTACCGCACCTCTAGTGGTATCATTTTAAGCGGGACACTAACAAATTTATTATCATACTATTGACTCATTTCCGACCTGAAAGAGAGCTAAACTCGGCTGTAGTACTCCCTTTTCTCCCTTCTGTAGCTAGCAAGCTATTTCTCTAGCTTATGTACTGTAAAGTCAAGACCTATTACGTCCAAGTGGAGATTTACAGAGAAATTTTGATTTCTTGTTTTGTTTTTTGTGGGCACAAGTTCTTGCACATCACTCAAGTGGATTACGCCCGCCAAGGTGTTGAAACCACGATAAGGCACATTGGTTTATCTGTAATCTGATTACGTGATTGGATTTCTTGTGCTGATAGTTGAAAACGAAATGGCTTCACTCTTCACTCCATCGCATAATAGTGGTGGGTTTTTGAGTATCAGACAAGCGACAGTTCCATGTCATTGATTATTATTGCATTTTATAATAGTGCTCGAGGCCACTGAGTTGAGTGGATTTTCGCATCCACCGCTTGGCCTTGACACCTGTCACTCTTCACCATCCCCCCACGGAGACTTTTCTTGTGCGGACCAGTGGCGGAGGAGGAGGAGGAGGAGGAGAGGAGGGGCGGGGTAGTTTCTGGCACGAGATCACAAGTCGTAAGGCGCAAGTCACATCTCCTATCTTTTGTGCTCGTGCGCGCGCACATGGCCGACACATCGCACCCACGCACGGCTGCGTGCGTCTGGCCAATGGCGCTATCGTGCCGCTCGGCAAGTGCCGACATTTATATTATTACCTAATCACTGACTCACTATCCGTCACAGGCCTTTATTTTATGGCCCCACGTGACGTGCCATTTCGGACGCTTGCGCACACGCCCCTCAGACGGACGGACGCGCGCTGCCGGTTGGGAAATGTGAAAACAACAGCTGCCATGTTGTTGTTTTTTGATTCCTCATTGCTTACGTCATCTGGGAGGGTGCGTCAGTCATGTACGCGCACGACAGAGGGGTTGTTGTTGGCGGAATTCCTTTTTTGGCTTTTATTCTGGTTCCTTTAGGTCCAGACCCGCAATGAGACACAGAAGGGCGAATCGGCGCCATGGTGAGCACGTCGCCGGCCTTCAACTGGCAGCAGCAGCGGCGGCGGCGGCAGCAGCAGCAGCAGCAGCGGCAGTGGCCCAATGCCCCGAAGCCTCCGGTGCGCACGGCGTTTGGCGGCGGCGGCAGCGGTGACGCGAGTGGAAAACAGACGACGGCGCCCGCAGACAAAGCCAAACAAGTGCGGCCGCCATGGAGATCGTGATAATAATAAATGCCATGATCACTGGCAACACATTTGCAAACAATGGCGACTCTGTCGAGGCTTTTGAGTTTCAACGCTCGTGAACCTTTTGAGTCTGCGAGGTTTCGGGATTCCAGCAGAGCCTCTTTCCATGTCACCGAGTGAAGCGACCCCTCCTAACGCCGCTGCGTCGTCGAATCTCAGCGCATCGCAGTCATCAGCAATATCAACGGCGCTCCTCGAGCTTCTTCCGCACTGGCCTCCCCTCCCCATCATGAACCAGAATCACGGTCGTCTTCTTCTACGCGTAGATACTCAAACACTAAAGCACAGTCTTCCAAACGAAAAAATACATGAAATAGATGCCGTAAACAGCTTAAACCCAAATCCCTTGAAGAAAGGAAACAGAAAAGACAAAACAATCAAAAAAATCAAAAAAAAAAACCAAAATTTAAAATTTAAAAAAAAAAAAAAAAAGATCAACTCGGTTTCTGATTTCCAATGTTTCCCTCCATCTCCTCCTTCCTCTTTCTCTTTCCCTTTTAACCTCTGCTCTTCTTCTTTTTCTTCTTCCCTTTCTCTTTTCTTCTTCCCTTTCTCTTTTCTTCTCCCTTCATTTGCTCATCCTTCTTCCTCTCAGTCATCTCTCCCCTGCGCCAGTGCCCGCAATTGATGACCGCCAGCCCAACGCCGCCTATGGCTTCCATCGCTTCCAACTCAAACGGCTCTCCGCCAACACCCGCCCCCACCACCATCCCTCGCATCCCCTCGAATCTCGACAAACTCCAGCCATCGCCGCCCTCTGCGAGTTCCAAACTGCCCCCTGCCAAGTCTCCAAACACCTCGCTAGCCTCACCAAACTTCCCCCACCTGGGTCCCTCCGCCTACGACATGTCCCCGGACACAATCAACACCCTCGATATCGAGTCCTCCCCCCTCTCCAAGCCGCAGAACTTTGTGCCTCATTCCAGGGCGACGTCGGATGCTCCTACAAGAACTGCTTCGCCCTCGGGCGCAAATGCAGCTCCCAGCAAGATCCCCGCTGCCGCAGGAGAGCATGCGCCGTACATGGCAAAGACCAAGCTCAACGGCCAATCGTCTCGGCTCTCGGGCGGCAGCTGGAGCCTGACTCCCTACACGGACGACGCGCGCCCCGTCATCCACTCCGCAGACCTCGAAGAGGTCCCCGTCGGCGTCAGCCGCCAGGCAGTCACCCTCGACGAGTACAAGTTCCCCACGCACCGCCTCGCAAACGTCATGATGGACGAGACGAAATCGCCGCTCGTCATTGTCGCCTGCGGCTCCTTCTCCCCCATCACATACCTCCACCTGCGCATGTTTGAAATGGCAATGGACAGCATCCGCGAAGAAACCCGGTTCGAGGTCATTGGAGGCTACTACTCACCAGTGTCGGATAACTACAAGAAGCAGGGGCTTGCCGCCGCTCATCACCGCGTGCGCATGTGCGAACTCGCCTGCGAGCGAACCTCCTCGTGGCTCATGGTCGACGCCTGGGAAAGCCTGCAGCCCAGCTACCAGCGCACTGCAGTGGTGCTCGATCACTTTAACCATGAAATCAACATCAGGCGCGGCGGCATTGCGACGTCGTCCGGCAAGCGCAAGGGCGTGAAGATCATGCTCCTTGCCGGCGGAGACCTCATCGAAAGCATGGGCGAGCCCAACGTGTGGGACAATGACGATCTGCACCACATCCTCGGCCGCTACGGCTGCCTGATTGTCGAGCGCACCGGCTCCGACGTGCGCAGCTTCCTGCTCTCCCACGACATCATGTACGAGCACCGCCGCAACGTGCTTGTCATCAAGCAGCTCATCTACAACGACATCAGCTCCACAAAAGTCCGTCTCTTCATCCGGCGTGGCATGAGTGTCCAGTACCTCATCCCCAACTCGGTCATCCGGTACATTCAAGAAAACGGACTCTACATCCATGAGACCGAGCCCGTCAAGCAGGTCTTATCCGAGCGCGGTGATTAGATTGGGCGCAATGCTTAGAAACGTAAAAAAAAAAAAAAAAACCTGTGAGGAGAAGACTTCAGTTAGAAATGGATTTTGCACGAGCTGATTGAGAAATAAGTTGCTTTGATTGTTCCTCTGAACTTCTTATTTGTCTTGTTTTATTTTTTTTCTTGTTCCTTTTTTTCGTTGTTTTTATGATTTTCTTAGAGATATCGGAGACTGGACTTAACATCCAGGTCCCTTGATGAATAATGATGATGAATTTTTCTTGTCAAACCCAAGCTGGTGGCGCATGTGCCTTTGGTGGATCTTGAAACGAAATTCCATTAAGATTGATCGCGTGCAATCGTCGCCCTCTATTGGCTTTCATAATTCTGTTTTGGAATTCAATACGGCGATGGAAATTAATGAATGACCATGATGTTTTCACCGCTTTGTTCTTAGTGGCAGACCGTCAATGGTTCTCGGATCTTGATCCGTTCACACTATTGGACACTCCAGAGAAAGAGACATTTAATATTTGTTCACTACATAGTAGTGGTTTATTGTAAAGTACTCGACCATTTAGACAATCAGCACCACTAACGAACTCGGGTTTCCCGGGGGTCTTAGCTGGCTGCGAACGTCTAAGGAGTACATGAACCACAGTTGATATATAGCAAATGATAATAATAATGAAGTACTACTACCAGCAGGGCTTACTACTGGTGCTCAGAGCTGAAAACGTGGAAGTTCTTATTCAACCTAATCACTAAAAAATGGAGGTCCAATTCACTGACTACGCCTTACATAGTTACTGATCATGCTGGGTAAATGCCGAGGCTCAGGCTAAGCCAAAAAAGGCCTTTAGAGCCTTCTATTCGGCTTACTAGATCAATTCCAGCGCCGACCCGTAGTAGTAAGGATGGAACTTGGTTTGCTCTATTCCAAGTAAAACAAGTATTATCCATGCGAGCTCGCTAGCTCCCACAACACGCACTGCACCTCCATTTTGCGCCAACCCCCCCTCTAAATACACATGTTCATACTCTCATTCAAGTCCTCCACCACCCCAAAGTAGCTGCGAAGCGCCAGCATCTCCATCTCATCATTGCCACGGCGCCCGCCTCCTCCCTTCAGGGTCGTGGGGCTACCACCTTCCCCCAACGCTGCCGGTTCTGGGCCCGCTCGCGTGTCTGGAGACGTGCCGGTCCCCTCACGCCGCTGCCGCCGCCGCCCGGCCATGACCTCAGCCCGCACCTTCCACACACGCCCCGGGTCGGCCTTGCTGTGCCGCTGAAACCCGTATTCGTAGTGGAGCAGCTGCTTGAGCACCTGTTTTTCGAGCGGGTACCTGCCCTTCACCTTCCCGGTCTCCTCTTGCTCCTCTTGCTCCTCCTCTGCTAAGCGCTGCCGCTGGTGCTGCGTACTCGCCGCCGCCGCGTTCTGCACCAGCGCCAGTGTATTCGTGAGCCGCGGGCCCCAGACACTGCGGTCCAGCCCGGCCGTAGCCGTAGCCGTAGCAGTAGCGGGAGTGCCAGTGGGCACGACGCCCTCGCGGAACCGGCGCCGCAGGGCGTGGGTGTAAGTCTTGGTCTGGAGGCCTGTGAGGCCGAGCGCTTGGTGGCCGTAGCGCAAGAAGCGCCGGTAGAAGGCGGTGATTTCTTGGGGGGTCAGAGATGATGGTGAGGGCATATATGCAGTGGAAGGGATTTTGATTTTCAAATCAAGAGTTTTCTTGTTCTTTTTGTTGTTTTGAGAGGGGGGGGGGGGGGAAATTTTCCATCCACCACGACTTTGTATTTGGCTGGTTGGGAGTTTGTGATCTTTGCAATGTGCGCATGTGCGATTATGGAACCTAGCGGACCTCAGCTAACGAGTGCGATCAAGCGCTGTCCAAGCACTCAATTCCATTAACCAGAACGTCTAGTCTCACAATGCTCAACAGATATAGGAATGAGGGCTTGCAATGACTTGTTTATAAAATTTCCAGGACCACAAACACTTGAACATTCCAACAATCAAGTCACACACACAATGGGCCTCCTGGGGAAGCCCCCAAACTCTAGCAATCTTGCCCTGCACTCGCGGCCTCAAAGAACAATTAAAATACTATGGTTACAGCTGTAGTGATGGATTAATAGCACAAAAAAATGTGAGAGCTGCGAGATTCGAACTCGCGCATCCGAAGATACCAGAGATTTCATTTCAGGGTTTACCTAAATCTGACGCCATAGACCACTCGGCCAAACTCCCTCGACGATACGATAGCAAAGGCCATGCTCACACGTGGGATTTGAAGTCCTGGACTAGAAAAGCCCTGAAATTGAAAAAAAGTGTTGGCGGGCCTTCAGTTTCTTCAACTGGGGACGAGGACTCAGCGAATTCGGGCTTAGTTAAGGGGTGATTGCAACGCTAAAAGCCACCTAAATGTAAGAATGAAAATGGGGTTGAAGGTACTAGATCTAGAATTTTACTTTGTTCTGGTTTTCTTAAGATTGTAAAAGTTTCTGATTTGTTTCTGATTTATTTCTTGTCTAGTGTTATAGCCAATTGACCGCGCAAAATCTATCTATCTATCTATCTTGTAAAGAAGTGTTGAATGAAAACGGCAAATGGAAATCGCTCTCATACTTCTAACCTTGGAGTCATTAGATGCGGATTTTCACTCGCCCTTTTCGTTTCCAAGTTGCCTAGTAACTAAATACTTGTGACGCGGTGAAAGTAATTGGATGCTGTGCAAATAAAGGCCATGACAACTTGTCTCTAAGGATCCCGTCAGATCATCTCCTTATAAGCTGGTTTGCAGCTTTCAGCCTACTCAAAAGCATGTTTTGTACTGGAAATAATATTGCAAAATCTTTCAACTAACAGGCTGGGCATGTTTGTAAAGTCTCAGTGGATAGTCCAATTGAGAAGGGTAGTGTATGTATCAATTACGTGCTACGCGCAATTCAAGAGTTATGACTACAATGCTATTTTATTGCCTTTGTACTATTAGTTTACATGCTCATGTTTATAAGACACATAGCTCATGTTTGTGGACCGCCAATGGAAGGTTGAATTTGCGCAACAACTAGGCCGCCTCAATCGCCATATAAATGTCAGTTACCACAAGTAGTTTTATTTCATATTAATGGCCACTCATAAAGAAGCGGGGGTACCGGTAGGTTCTCTTGTAGCAAAACGGACATTTGCCAGCTGTTCATCGACCGTCCCGCTTCTTAGACAGGACCATAGGTGCACTTCACTTATCGTGAAAATGCGCGCCAAATTTTACGCCGGAAGCAGCATTACGGGTATTTAAAAGGAAGTTGAAGAAAAAATAAAAAGAATGAAAGGAAATAGCTGCTTTAAATATCGGCTTGCTATTATCATGACGTTGTTTCTGTTGTGTTTATTTTCACAGAACCGCAGCATGATTTTTCGGATACAATACCTTTTATTGCCCCTGAGTAACTTGAATTTGGACATCCATGAGTCCAGTGTTCTTGTTTGCTTCAGCCTTGATATTTGTGTTGTTTGTAGAGGACGTGCTCGTGGTAATCGATCGTTGTGCCAGCATGGGATCTCTCGAGAGCTTAATCGCTACGGATGGGGGACAAGGATGTTCTGTTTTACACACTTCAAAGCGTCTTTACATCCTCTTGTCTGATGATTTCTTTGGGTTCTTTCGAACTGGCACAAAGTACGAATTTGCAGACAGGGACGAATGCGTGTGGCAAATTGGTCTCACGCTAACGCCTCATTGACAGTCATTTCCACGATCGCTACTTTAAAACGCTATTATGAAGATGTATCACTTTTAAAGCAAATAAACAGCCTATCTTTGTCTGGTCTTCCGTGCTTAGCAATTACAACTGCGTACTACCAACAATATTGTAAGCTTATTTCAAGCTACTTCATTATTACAGAGCCGTAAACGTTTTACTTAGAGTTTGCTATTGTGAGCACCACCATCAATAGGCAGAACGGCACCGTTAATATAGGCACCCGCCTTGGACACCAAGTAGATTGAAGCTCCAATGATGTCATCTGGCTCACCCAATCTCTTGAGAGGGTTGGATTGGCTGAAGGTGTCACCAACGCTCGCAAGCAGTCCATTGGTCATCTTGGAAGGGAAAAATCCTGGTGCGAGCATGTTGACAGTGATTTCGGGAGCCAGATCGACAGAAAGATGTCTGCCGAGGGCATGGACACCAGCCTTAGATGCACTGTAGGGCCAGGCATTGGGCGTGTTGGACACGATACCAGCAACGGAGCCAGTAATCAGAATGCGAGATGGATCACCCTTCTTGCTGGCGGCGCGAAGGTATGGGGCGAAAATTTGGATGGTCAAGAAGACACCACGAACGTTCAAGTCCAAAAGCTTCTTCACGGCCGAGTCAGGGTAGGTCTCGAAGGCCTCACCCCAGGAAGCACCGGCGTTGGCAACAAGAATATCAAGCTTGCCGGAGGGTTCGACTTTGTTAAATCCGTCAAAGAGGGCCTTGGCACCAGCACCGTCAGAGACGTCTGCAGGGATGGAAAAGGCCTGGCCCTTGAGGCCATTGTCCTTAGCAAGCTTATTGAGGTGTGCAACGGCCTCTTCACAGGCAGAGGCCTTACGGGAAGAGATGAAGACCTTGGCGGCACCAGCGAGAATGTAGCCCTCTGCCATTGAGAGGCCGAGGCCTCTGGAGCCTCCGGTGATGAGGGCAGTCTTGCCGGTGAGGGTGTAGAGATCGTTGATTTTTGGGTAGGAGGTCATTGTGTACTGTGGACGGAACGCGAGTGCGAGTGATAAGGGTGTGTATGATCTTGTGTGCGGAGGGGTTAGTTATTTATAATAAAAAAATGACAACAGTGGGGTCCACGAAGGTCGTGTGGAGCAAACATGAAATCTGGGGATGGAAAACCGTAAACTTTGAAAGCGGTCGAAAAACGCCCCGAGAAGGCAACCGGCGATGGACCTCGGTAGTAAAGGTCACGTGAGATTTACTAAAATCGGAGATTAGGAGATTGATTCTTTCAACTCAGAACAGAACGTACTGGAATGGCTGGATGCGAAAGGATGAAACGCTTGACAACTATTTAAATTTTCGGATAAAGCAAAAGTTGTGGGATGCGTTGAATAAATCAACGAAAAAGCGAACTCTGAGCGAATGAAGATGTGGGGGTAAAAGGCGGTAGATATCAAACAGCGACAAACTTTCCACAGAGACCCTGCTGCTAAACGTCTGACTGAATATTGGAAGTTTAGCAGATATATATCAAGAGCAAGAATAATAAATGCTTCTCGTATATGAACTCCATTTTGATGTTGCGTCAGACTTTACGGAGGGTTCCGTTAGCCTGGGAGGTTGCTTAGTCAGAGTTCAAGGTATTGGAATCATCGAGATATCCAAAATATTCAGGCGTCAAGTGGTATTCATAAGCCTTAAGTAGAATAATCAACTAGAAAAAACGAGTACTGTAAGAGTTCAATGGCCGGAATGTAGTTGAGTAGCTCTGCTGAACTTCTTTTATTTAGAACCACCTCCGTTTGCCAAGCCCGAATGATCCGGTGAATCTTGGCCGCCGTGGCTATATCACAAGGAGCTTTTTAGTGCGATGACTTTGCTGAGGTCTGAAGATTCATTGATTCATAAACTCCATAGTGATAAATTTCAGAATAATAAATTCCAAAAGAGTTTTCGTGCAATGAAATTCGCGAACCCAAAAATGTAAAAATGCTGGCGGCACAGCCGTACACGCGAGTCCCAACAACCCAGCTTTGCGCCGCATTGATTTCCTTTTCAGGCAGTTTTCTCCAAGTGGCATGGTCTGCCGTTGGAGACTATGCCCAACCCCCAACTGATCACAACGGTCGCCCTCGAGATGCTGAGACTTTATAAATAAAACAAACATCGCTTCCTCTTCACCTGCACCCTTTTTGAACTTGAACTTGAAAACCCCCACCTTTTTGTATTTTGTGTTGGCAGTCCTGCTCCACTGCACTCAAGGAGAATAGAAGAATAGAAATAGACCTCTCTTGACTGTGTTGCAGAACCAACTTTCAAGCTTCTCGCGCTAAAACCTTGCTACTCAACCATAATACCCTCTCAGCATTAATAGCACGCTAAATGAACTCTATCCAATTCATCTCTTCACAGGTTGACTCGCTTATCACTGCCAGTACCCCTTCTCGCAGAGGCTCACTATCGACAGCATCTGCTTATAATACCCCTCACGAAGAGCCTCCGAGAACAAGACCATGTTTGTCAATAGATGAGGACGACGAAGAAAAACAACCCAATCATACCAGGCCTGCTGAAAGAGAGCACTTACTACTAAGAGTGTCCTTGTTTCTTCCAAGGCTTTTGTGGACGCTAATATACACTCCTCTTGCGTGGACCTACACCCTCATCTTCCACAGCACGCCCCCACACAAAGATGCCAACGACGACCAGCATCGCCTAGAAAGCAGCGTTCGCAATGCCTACAAGAGCATATTCGCGGCGTTTACGTCTGCCTTCTGGTCCGACACTGGGCTCGATTTCGAACCCCCTAACATCGGCACAGTCAAAAGCCCGTACGTCCAGCCCGCAAACTTCCGCACTGTCAAACCCCCGGCAAGCACACCTCAGCAGCAGCAGCAGCAGAGACGAGGCACGAGAAAGGTCAAGCCACCGCTGTCTTACGCACTTAGATACCCACGTGCTCTCGCACCCCCAAGGCCATTGCTCCCAGTCCACACGCGGCGAAATCAGTGCCATTCCAAGACATTGGTGCTTGATCTGGACGAGACGCTGATCCACACCCTCGCACGGCCCACCCCTTTGACACAGGGTATCCCCGTGGAAGTCAAGCTGCCCGTTCCCGCTTCCGGCTCTTCTGGCGCAACGAAGTACTTTGCCGCGCTCTACACCGTGCTCAAGCGCCCGGGTCTCGACGAGTTTCTGGAGACAGTGAGCCAATGGTACAACCTCGTCATTTTCACTGCCAGCGTGCAAGCGTACGCCGACCCCATGATTGATCTGCTTGAGCAAGACCGGCCGTACTTTGCGCGCCGCCTTTATCGCGACAGTTGCACGCTTGTCGCCCACTCTCCATCGCGCTCCAGCACCACTGACGGGTATGTCAAGGACCTGAGCAAGGTTGAACCAGACCTGGCCAACGTTCTGATTCTGGATAACTCGCCCACTAGCTACCAAAACCAGGAGACAAACGCGATTGGCATTGAAGGGTGGATTAATGATCCCAGCGACACTGCCTTGATGTCCTTGATACCTATGCTGTCTGCATTGCGGTACGCCACAGATGTGCGAAGCGTATTGGGACTCAAGAACGGTGAGACCATGTTCATGCAGTAGCGCAATCTTTGTTTATATGTTGACTCGTTTTTTTGTATTTCTTCATCTTTTTTATTCTATATACATTTGTTATTTGCATTATACACATCTACCGCCTACTTTTCTCACTTCACTTCTCGGACATTGAATTACTTTTCAATCATTAAATACATTAGTTTACAAACTAGGCAAATGAACAAACTGCGGAAAAGGTTACTATTTCCAACAAAGATACTTATCTAAATCGAAAAAAAAAAAAGAAAAACGTTCTTCAGAACTATGGAGTCATGTTCACTATCGAGTTCAACTTCGTCCACAATCCCTCCTTGGGTTTTATTGGCGTCGACGGAGGCTGTTGCTGGCCACCTCCGCGAAGCGGTTTCACAATCTTCGAGTTGATAGCATTCGACCCTTCTTCACCGGCCCTGTTTCCACTCAAGCTGCCTATTGTTGGATAGCTTGATAACATGAGCTCACGGCGTCCGTTTGGAAGAACTGGACTAGCACCTCCCACACCGCCTCGCTTAACCTCCATCAGACGGTCGCGGAGATACGTCAGCTTGGTCTCAAAAATCTCCGACTCCTGTCCCAGTCTATTCTGTGAGTCACGTAGGGCACTTTCTAGCGATTGGATACGATCATTGCGCGCATCTAAAATTTTGTGAGCCATTGCGACATCTTTCTTAAGTACCATGTTTTGCTCCACAAGCTGGCGCTGTACCCCTGTCAACTGTTCCAGATTCCGCTGTAGCATTGCCATCTTCTTTTGCTGCTGTTTGTTGTTTCCATCCCGGATCGCTAGATTGTACTGCTCGCGAGCCTGGTCAAGAGAGATTTCCAGCTCAACCACCCGCTCGCATCGGTCTTGGAGGTCCTTCATCAATGCGGTTTTCATATTCTCAAACTGTGCAATATGGCTCTGCATCGACTGAATCTTTTCCTGCGCGGCTGCAGCCTGCTTCTCGTTCTCCTTGATAGTAGAAGCTGCAACGACCACCTCCGAGCGCCTGTCGCTGAGCGATTCCATGCTTGTCAGTGACTCTGCAGTCTCCTGAGTTGACAGTGATGACAAGTCTGTTTCATCTTGCTTACTCAGTTCCTTGTTTTCACCCTTCAGTCGACTAATTTCGGCTAAAAGTTGTGACGCGGTCTCGTTACTTGCTCTCAGCTGTGCCTCATACGCTATCTCAGTGTTCGTCTTCTCTCCTGACGATATCGTATCCAAGTACTCTCTAAATTTTATGTCTTGTTGTTCGAGAATATCCTCTAGGCTTCGTGGACTTGTTGTAATATCGTCCAAAGCTAGATTCAGCTTCGTCTTGGCTTGAGAAATCTGTGACGCAACTTCTGGGTCATCCAGCTTTACTCCTTCTAGCATAGTGATGGCTTGTTCTAGAGTTTCGCTTGTTTGAGAATTGACTCGCAGTGTGCTGAGCGAAGAAACACTACCAGTAGACTGATAAAAGGAACCTAGGATTTCTGTCATTTTCCTTTTCTTTTTCAAGTCATGTAAAGCTTGGATATCAGATGGTGGTAGATCAAATCCTCCGTCTCCATTAGACACAGACATCTCTAACAATTTTTGTTTAGTATCCTGCAATTCCTGGTTAAGTTTATCATTCTCCTCTTTTAGAGTTGTCGACTTGATTTCAAGTTCCTTCTTTTCGTAATTCAAATTGTCAACCTGTAGGCGCAAATCAGACGCTTCTTGATCAAAGCCCGACTTTTGGCCATTGAGTTGTGATCTCAGCTCAAGAAGCACCTGCTCTTGCTCACTAATCATTGATTCCTTTTCAGACAATTGATCTTGCAACTCATTTTCCCGTCTAAGAAGTTCTTCCATGGAATCAATATCCGAGAATCCTGGCGACAGTGGGCGCGACAATGGTTCCTGTAAGCTAGTACGTTTATTTTGAGCATTCCGGCTACCAGTCCGAAAGTTACTAGGCGTAGTAGGGCGATTAGACATGGATGAAGTAGATCGAGGAGTTGTTGGAGTTAATGAGATCGTAGATGCACTATTAGTGTGTTTGAGTTCTGGAGGGCCACCAAGGGGAACCCACGTTTCCTTTGCCGGAGGTTCACCACTTCGCCATCCAATAAGTTCACCCTCAAGTCGGTTTGAATATATATTTCGGGTATCCAGCTGACGTTGGCACTTCTTGAGCAGAGCTCGAAGCTCTAGTGGAGACAACTCCGTGTTGATCTTGGCCTTGTTTCTGATATTCTTCGCTCGAACACCAAATCGAAGTGTTGACAAGGTTTCTGCATCATTGTAACTAGACGGTGAACAGTTGACAATCAAGCTAGTACGAGAGTTACCTCCGAGGGATTCCTGGAGGATTCTGGTAAGTTTCGAATCTCGATATGGAATATGTGTAGACTTTCCATCCGTAAGAGAATTAATGACCATACCCAAGGCAGAAAGCGATTTATTGATCTTTTTAGCTTCCTCTAGAGTCTGACCAGATGCACCTGTCTTGCCTACTTTTTCTGAGCCAGCCAGATCAACCAAAAATAGTTGTCCGGATTTTTGGGCACCTGAAACAACATTTTTTTGTGTGACAACAATGCAGAAAATGGAATGGGAGCGAGATGACTCCTGATTCATGTTTGTAGAACCTACCGCTCGGGCCACCCCACCCTGACGCATCACTTCGTACACCTCTTCAGCACTCGAAACATACTCTTCAGTTAGGCCTTTAACATAAACACCCCTTGTTTTGTCTTCATGAATTGGCAAATTATCATTGGAGGGTTTTAACAAATCCTTGATTCGCTCCATATAAATCTCCATATAACTAACTCTGACGGTGTACTCGATGTCAGAGCTACTGTGTAAAATCATGTTAAATATCATATCGACAATGCGAGGAATGGCACCACGGTACTTGTCGTTGTCGATGCTGGTTCCTGTCATGGTATAAGATTTGCCAGAGCCAGTCTGTCCATACGCAAGTACCGTACCGTTATATCCCTTCATCAGATCATCGACTGTCTGTCGCAGACTGTATTCGAAAACCTGCTCCTGTTGACTTTCCGTATCAAAAACCTGGTCGAATGTGAAAGTACCGCTGAAGTCTTTGGTGTCGATCTGACAGGAGTCTTCAGATAGAAACTGGACAATATTCGTACTGTTATTGTTGAGTTCAATATCATTAGGTGGCCTAAATCGAGCAATGACTTTGATATTGGAAGATGATGAGAGGCTCAGCACAGAGCTGGTGTCGCTGGTTGCCACTGAAGCCCTGCTAGGGGTCAATCGGTGTTCCCCAGACGCAGGCATCGTATGTTGTGGTTTATTGCGAATAGGGATAAATTAAGGTACCGACGATCACTGATCTCAGAAAAGGGTCTGTACAATAACAACTGGCACAACTGCCGGTGATCACAAAGGCAAACGCTAAGAAAGAGAATGAAGAAGGATCAAATTCGTGACCAAAAGGAATCAAAGAGAACAGGCACCATCTTAAAACTCTGCACATTCCTTGTGTTGTGGATGTAAATTAAGCATGATTAGCTAATGCGCTGTTACGGTAACGGTGCAGGCACGTGATGAAAATATCTACTTGCGTTCATGGTTGACGGAGTGCGCGAGCTCATTTGAGTGGATACAACTTGCATTTCGGGTCCGTGAATTGGAATACAAGGCAATGCTCTTTCGGTCGGCGTTGTGCTGAAGACTAGGTCCGGTTTTGGTACGACGAAAATCAGCTCGTTGTGGGCCTTTTAAAGTTGGACTGTGGACTCAAATTAAGGGTCTTCATCTCAAAAAATTCGCTTTTTTCAAAAATATTAATATAGTGTCATGTATTATAAAATAAAAGCAGCCGAGAAAGGCTGGAAAAAACCCTATGCAAAAAGTTCAAGTTCATCATATACAAAAGACTTGTAGTCCGCATCAGCAATGGCTCCGTACTCGTGAAGCTCAGTGTCAGCCTTAAGTTTACCCTTCTTATCCTTTTGAAATGCGTTGCCTCCGAGGTAACCAAACTTATCGACAAGTGTGTCTTCAATCTTCTTCCGTGACTTTACGGGCACTAGGATGGATGTGTTGATAAAACTAGGAGGTAGCCCATATCTCAAAACACTCTCAACAAAGATCCGAATAACCTTAAGGTGCACCCAGTTCTCAATAATGGTACCATAAGCAGTATGAGAAAGACGTATAACATCACCCCACAGCTTGCGCTCGGCCTCAGTTGCAACTTGGACTTCTTTCCGCATGTCCGCGATTAGGCTTTCAGAATATTGTAATTCACGCGGAGTCCACTTGTGTTCTCGAGCCTTGAGTGTGAATTCCCCAAGATACTTCTTGAAAATGGTCGTATTAAATAGTGTGTACTCGTCGTCGCTAGAAATTATAGAGGCGCTGCGTGGTACAACCATCGGCACAAGAGTCTCGTACGTGCTGAGGTAGTCTTTAACAAGTGATTTAGGCACGGCTACTAGGATAGTAGTCAGGTATTCACTATCTGCAACAAAATGTTCGCGTCTCACAACATCATGCAGCGAACGAACTGACAAGTTTCCACTGGAAAGTTAGAACCTTACATCTGAATAGCAGATGAATTACATACGTTTGCTTCCTGTCAGCAGCCGCCAGTGTGGCCTTGGCAGCAGTATAATTTGAATAAGTCGTTCTAACATCACTGTCTATGCCAAATGTATCCTTAGACAGTAGATCTACCAATTCTGGGAGGGGCTTGTCAATTCTGTACTTGCTAGTGCTCCAGGCAAACGACTTGACGTAGTTTTCGGGGGGCTTGTTGCCTATTTTCTTTGCTGCAGCTATCTTTGCTGCATTCCCATCATATATACTGTCAATTATGTCGCTCAGCTTAGAAGCTACAGCGTGAAACTGTCCATCAAGTTTGGTCAATTCCTCAGACTGCTGCACAAGACTGTCGAGTGTGCCAATTTTGAAAACAGGAATTGACAACGGTGAGATATTCGTAGGAGCCACGGAAAGATTTTCAGCATACCACGCTTCAAGCTGTGTCGCCGGATCGCCAGCAGCTGGCGCCGCACTTGTTGGAAGTGATATAAGGTAAAATAACTTGGACATGATTTTCTGTGAGCAAGCAAGTGGTCAACCACGATAATCCCAAACAGACCAAAAATAAAAAGAAAAAAGTCCACTGAACAATATACTTTTGTTAGATCCAATGGCCAAATGAACTTAATTGAAAGAGTCGCAGGAATGGCACAAGGCCTTTTAAAAGTTGACGTCGACGAGAAGATTGGTATTTGGAGCTGCCATGGTTTGGCGGCTCCATATAGCTGGGCAGGGGTTGATATGCGTAAACAATAGGCCCTGCGAACTTCCCAGTGGCTGGGCGATGTTCTTTCCTCCCAAGAGAAGAAACAAATAAATTTTCAGCTTGAGATCACAGACTACTGGAAAGTAAACTAGGTACTCAAAATGAGCAAGACGCTAGAGGTATGAATTCAGGAGTATTTACTAGCAGTTACATGTGATCGAAAAATACTAATTCTTTAGGACCGACTAAAGTCGCACTCGAATGCATTCGACGGGCTGCTTTCACTGATCCCCGCCAAATACTACTATGACGATGATACAAAGACACAGTGGAACCGGAAAAAGCAGACGAAGGCCCAGGCTAAAAAGAACAAGAAGAACAAGTTTGATCCAGAGTTTGAGTCTACAGCTGGTGAAGTGAATAAGAAACGGGCAGCGAATGCAAAGACAGTAGTGCCTCCTACAAAGGCATCGATCAAAAAGAAGCTGGCTGAGACTAAAGAAGACGAGAGCGAGAATGATGAGGAACCAGCCGAAAATTCCGACGACGAAAGCAGTAAAGAAGAGGGTGATGAAGATAGTGAGTCTGACGAAGAGGAAGAGGAAGAGGGCGAGAACGATGTTGACGATATTGCCGTAGATCTCTATGATGATGAGGGCAACGTCTTGGAAACCAACGACGATGAAAAGCCATCAGCCACAACTCCTCCTGTCGCCCCCAAACCTGACGCTGCAAAAATGCAAGAACTGCGGTTACAATTAGCGTCACGAATCCAGCAACTCAGAGAGAAACGCAAGGCACCCGGTACCTCGGTCAAGGGAGCACACAAGGACCGCGAGGCTGCTTTGGAGGCCCGCAAAGAAAAACAGAGAATTCAAAAGGAGAAACGCGAGCTGAAGCGCAAGAGAGAAGAAAAGGAAGAAGTAGAGGAGGAGAGCTCAGATGAAGAGTTACAAGATGAAGTTTCCGACGATGAGGGCAATGTCATGTTTAGCACAGTTGTGTTTAAAGATGGCGACAAGGCCTCGGCGGATTTGTCTGAACTCAAAAAGAAAAAGATCAGAAAGGGTCCTCGAGACATTTTGGGTCAACTAAAGCATATTGAGGCGAAGAAGGCCAAGCTCCAAGACATGGACGCTGAGAAGCGCAAGAGCATTGAGACCAAGACTAAATGGAGCAAGGTTCTTGCGCTTGCAGAGGGCGAGAAGGTGCGCGATGACGAAAAAATGCTTAAGAAGTCACTCAAGAAGCAAACAAAGCAGAAAAAGAAGTCAGCCAGGATTTGGAAGGAGCGCGAGCAAACTGTGACCGATAACATTGCTGCGAAACAGAAGAAGCGTGAAGAGAATATTGCATTAAAGAGAGAGCGCAACAAGCTTACGAGTAAGAAGGCTAAGAAGAAGGCTGGTTTGATCAAGGCTAAGCCTGCTTCAAATAAGTTCAAGAGGCACAAGAAGAAATAGAGCAATATGCTAATTAGAGAGTTCTACGTATAGATTAACGATCTCATAAAATACACATGAAAAGTTTTTGTGCTTTCCAGCTCCGATTCGATTCTCAAGTTAAGAAGCATTTTGCCAATATTCCTCTTGGCTAAAAGTTGCTTATCCTCAAATTAGGTATTGACTTATGTAATCGAGATCTTTTCGACGAGACCAGCCTTCTACCAGGGAAGATGGCACTTAATCGTACAACATACAACGTGCCTCAAGACTAACAACATCACAGGTATAAAGTCAGTTGTCTTCCGCCTTGTTGGTTCAATCCTGAGGAGGTTGGACGATGGAAAAGTCACGTCTTTATAGGCAACCAGAATCACCTTCACCTTAGACGAGAGTTCGCTTTTCCTATATACTGTATCTGTACGCAATACGGCTGGCTAGCTGAGCCTACATGTTTGTTAAGCTTGTAGTCAACACTGAGAACTCTCTGATCATTGGATATCACATGAAGCCAGTGGGAAAAATTGTGGTTTGGACGTTGTAGCATGCATGTTGAAAAACTGTATTAATTTTTTGTATGAGCCGCACACGAGCCGGCTTGTGGACTAAGTCTGTCCGCGGCTGAGCAAAAGAAGGGCCCCCGTTGAGGCCAAGCTGAGATAGGATCATGATGTCTGGCTAGTTATTCATGTTATACACCCTTCATGACTATTGAAATACTACTAGAAGCATGCTTATATTAGAAGTGGCATTAAGTGACAACTACTAAGTTAGCTGATTGTGTGCTAATTGTCTGTGCGCAATCAGTTTATCCGGCCAAAATCAGTGAGCCGTGTTTTAAAGAGGGAGTTCACAATGTCTTTGCTCATCAAAGTTCTAGAAATTACGATCCCGGCTGCATGGGCCTAACCAGCGATAAATCTCCAAAAGACTGCGTGCTGGAGGTCGTGGCGTGAGCGCCCGGGGTGTTGTCCTATGTCCTTGCAACGGGCCGACACGTTCAACGTGCGGGCAGGAAATTTGTAGGGCAAAGGGTTAACCGTGCCACTCGCAGGTCAGCAACTTCAGCGCATTTTTAGAGATCAAAACCTCAAACACGCACCCAGTTCTTAAACCCCCCATCATCCTTCTTCCTCACACTGCTAACCAGTTACTCACCGCCACCGTTTCAAGCCAAGACTACTCTCTCACACCACGCTCTTTTGTGACAATTGAAGAGATATTTGGAAGGAAAAACCAATAATCTTTACGAAAGCGACTAGGAAAGAACAAACAAAGAAGCAGCTTCGAAGAATGACCAAGATATCCGGCAAAGTCCTCGTTATTTCCAACCGTCTGCCAGTAACTATCCGTCGGTCGGAGAAAGGCAAGTATGACTATGCCATGTCGTCCGGCGGACTTGTCACTGCGCTCAGCGGTCTCAAGAAGACAACTCAGTTCAAGTGGTTTGGCTGGCCGGGTTTAGAAATCCCGGCAGCGGAAAAAGACCAAGTTTGTAAAGACTTAGCAGACAAGTTTAGTTGTATTCCAGTGTTTTTAGGCGACGATCTGGCCGAGCTCCATTACAATGGGTTTTCAAATAGGTGAGTTTAATGGCGTGGACACTGTTTGTTACAAGACTAATATATTAGCATATTGTGGCCGCTATTTCATTACCATCCTGGTGAAATGAACTTTGACGAAGTGGCTTGGGAGGCCTATACTGAAGCTAACCGCCTGTTTGCCAAATGCATTGCTGCGGAAGTGGAGGACGGCGATTTAGTATGGGTGCACGACTATCACCTTATGCTGCTCCCTGCCATGCTCAAGGAGGAGCTAGAGGGCACTGGCAAGGATATCAAGCTGGGATTTTTCCTACACACACCGTTCCCATCGAGTGAAATCTACCGCATCTTGCCTGTGCGCCGAGAGGTGTTGCTGGGAGTGCTCAGTTGCGACTTGATTGGGTTTCACACTTATGATTACGCGAGGCACTTTTTGTCTTCGGTTAGCCGAATCCTGGGTCTACAGACGCTGCCAAACGCAGTGGAGTTCAATGGGCATACAGTTAGTGTGAGTGCGTTTCCAATTGGAATTGACACGGAGAAGTTTCTAGAAGGGCTGAAGCAGCCAGAGGTTCAGTCGAGGATAGCAACATTGAAACAAAAGTTTGATGGGATCCGCATTATTGTAGGTGTTGATCGATTGGACTATATCAAGGGCGTTCCCCAGAAACTGCACGCATTTGAAGTGTTTCTTACGGAGCACCCTGAGTGGATTGGTAAGGTTGTGCTTGTACAGGTAGCCGTTCCGTCGCGCGAAGACGTTGAGGAGTACCAGAATCTGCGTGCCGTGGTGAACGAGCTTGTTGGACGCATCAATGGGCGGTTCGGCACGATTGAGTTCACGCCTATTCACTTCATGCACAAGAGCGTTGATTTCAACGAGCTCATTTCGCTGTACGCGTCATCCGACGTGTGCCTTGTCTCATCGACGCGTGACGGCATGAACCTCGTGAGCTACGAATATATTACATGCCAGCAGGAAAACCATGGACCATTGATTTTAAGTGAATTCACGGGTGCGGCGCAGTCACTCAACGGCAGCATCATTGTGAACCCGTGGAACATTGAAGACCTTGCGGTCGCGATCCACGAAAGCCTGACGCTTCCTGAAGAGAAGCGGATTGCAAACCACCGCAAGCTGTTCAAGTACGTTTCAAAGTATACGAGTGCCTTTTGGGGAGAAAGCTTTGTCAAGGAGCTGGACAAGAGCGGTTCTGATTCCTAGATAAAGGAGAAATTTTTGGAGAGTGTTTGAATGTATACACGTACAGTACATACAGTATATAAGGTAATAAAAGGACGGAGCGATAATTTTGCGAAGGTACTTGCAAATGGTGTTTGGAAGAGTCCAAAGACATGAGTTTGCACGTAAGGTATATGGCGCAACTGCTACGTTCAAATTGTTTTTGTAACGTACTAGGAAATTTGTTTGATTATTTCGGCCCATAGTAAATAACAAAAAGAATCATTTTTTATCTGACGGTTTTGACTGTACCATGGAATTTGAGTGGGCCTGATGGGATCAGATAAAGTTCGGCGGCCTGGGCGCTGAATGTTTGGAAGTTAACTGGCTTGCCATATGAACGTTATTGCGACCGCCCCATACCGGCAATTTCACTATCGGAAAGTGAGACGGTTTCTCGTCTCAATGCTCGTATACTCCAACTGAACTTTTATAAACAGCTTGAATATGACTTGAGTTCTGGACTCCAACTCCATAACTTTCACATATGAAGCCATTTTTGCGCTCGCATTTTTGACGCTTTTTGAGTTTGTTTCGAACTTGCAGAATAAGGAAACTCTTTTTGATTTTGTTGCTGATTCATCATTTGTCATCACTGAAATTACTACTTTTACATACACTGGCTTACGTACGCATTGTTCAAGCTAATTATAAAAGCCCTATGGAAGCAGCCATGGTAGGCGACGACGATGGATGGACATTGGGAATTCAGAGGAGAGGAGCTCTACGAGTAGCAGCAGGAAGGTAGCAAGAGTTTGAAGAGTTAAAGAAATGAAGAGTATAAGACTATAAGGCTGCAAGAATATGAGAACAGGGAGGTCGGGTTCTCGAGGGAAAGAGAGCCCTGCAATCAAAGGACCCCCTGTGTGGCGGAGGTGGAGGAGGTAGTGGAGGCATGAAGAACGAGGCCCCGTCGCGCGAGACACGAGCAGAAACATGAACAAGATACGTGAAAGCATATTAAACACCAAAGGGATGGACATTAAACACGGGCATTCGATGCTAGACATGGGCATTAGACATGGGCAGAACATTAAACATGCACAGAACGTTAGGCATGAGCAGGGCACTGAACAACTCGCAGAGTGTTTTTCATGAAGATGATATACCACAGTTAACGACGACCTCCAATGGTCTCTCTACCCAGTGCTATAGGACCATCACTGCCACGTAAAATGCCCTTCTATCATGATGAAGGCTGTTCGAGTGTTTTCGTCGGCCTTTTTTTGTGATTTTTTGATTATTTTTCGTACATGGTAATTGTAATTTTCTCTTTTTCCCTCCCTTCTCTCCATCTTTCTTTTCCAATTTTTTTCTACCTCTTTTTTCTCTTTTTCTTTTCTTGCTTTTTGCTTCGCCTCCATCTTCTTCCTCTCCTTTAAACTCTCGTCGCCTGTCAGCAACTCATCGTCGGCTTGCCAGCACTCAAGCCTTGCAACTATACGAACGGTTCCCTCCATATCAGCCATTTTTGAAGTACTCGCCCACCGCGACTTTCAGATTCTTTCCGGCCCACTACCCACTACCCCCTTCTTGTGCTGCACCTCCTGCCTTGCACCACTCACACATTCTGTCAGCAACCTGTTGACTTCAGCAAAACACCGACAAGAAGTCAACCCACATCTATTCACGGCTTTACAAAGAGCGTTCATTTCCTCAAGTATAATACTCCTGCTCCCTCCATTCCTTCAAGTTTTGGTAGTCGCCCGTTAGTACATCATCCATCACCTCTTTCAACTTGGCCAAAATTATGAGCCTTCGCCTCGGCTGAACATCCAAACACACAACATGCAAGATAACCACAAGTTCTCCATCTCGAGGATCCTCACTGATCCTTTTGCTCTCTCAACTATTTCTATAGCCGTCGTAAGTACTGCCTCCCTTGTATACTCCCACCCTCCGTACACTTTACGTACCACGTCATGCCTCATCGCCCATCACTAGCCTAAACTAACATTTATACTATAGATTGGATGGGTCATTGCCCTATGTGGAAGCATCCTCTCCGCAGTCTCACAGCCATCTTTCCCTGTCTTTGCCTGGTGGGGTATTGCCTGTGAGTTCTTCATCATTCTCGGCGTCATATACATCTTCGGCAGCAACAACATAAACCCCTATAGACTCGCCATGCTGGCATTCCTTGCAACCACAACCGTTTACACGACAAACTCCACAAACAACTTTGTCTACCTAACACCCCCTACCACCGCCGCTGCCGCCGCCGGATACATTCTCCTTTCAATCATCAACATTATCTGGATGTTTTATTTCGGAACAACTGATGAAACAAAGTTCCACTCCATTGTCGACTCCTACTCTGAGCACTCGTACGCGTCGCACCGCGTTCCCTCTGGCACGTCCTACCAGCCACCTGCCCAGGGCCAAGAACACCAACTCAGTGGTATGGATCCCAGAAGCAACCCCTTTAACAGAGATTCTGTTCTCCAACCTGATTCCAACATGCGCCAACGTTCCGCCCAACAGCATCAGCAGTCCACCCTCTATGCCGCTGGCGGCGCTAGCGGTGGTACTGACTACCCGCAAATGTTTATGGCCGCACCTCTCGGCGGCTTTGAAAATTCGTCAGAGTTTTTGCACTCACAGCAACGCCAGTCTGGCAAGGACTCCGAGTACGCACGCGAATCACACGGCTCGGCAATGACCACAGGGTCAGTTGTGACCCCTACTGTGTATCCCTACCGTGCACGGGCTGTGTTCAACTACACGGCTAGCCCTGAAGACCCGAACGAGATCTCGTTTGTAAAAGGCGAGATTCTCGAAATCAGCGACAAGAGTGGCAAGTGGTGGCAAGCACGACGAGCCAACAACGAGGTCGGAATTTGCCCGAGTAATTATGTGGTCTTGATTGATGGTGATTTATAAAACAAAAAACTGCTAAAAGAGTTGACATCACATCTGATAAGGCTTGAAAAAAATACATGAATGAATACAATGCAATGAACAAGCGCTGGTCTCTGTGGCATTGGTGATTTCCCTGACACGTTCAAGACCTACTTTTCATTTTCTCTGTCTTTTATCTTTCTTTCTGCTCTTCCATCCATTACCACCTCTTTTTTTTCCTTCTTTCTTTCTTATTGTTGTGTTTTTTTTCTATAGTTTTTTGTTGTCTGTGTTTCTCGTTCTACTCGATCGCCGGATAATACTTGTGAGTATTGTTCTCATTTCTTCAGTGTTTGTAATTTTAAGACAGTGTCAAGGAATTAAGAGAGCCAAACCGCAGAGTAGTGAACGCATACCGAACCAGCAACCATCCGTGCCGTGCCATTTTTTTTGATATATTGTTTTTGTGGACTTTTTAGTTGTTTCATGTGTATAATTTATAGTTGTATGTTGTCGTTGAATCGAAGAAAGAATATGAAGGAAATGGCATTGCACCTCGAGTGTAGATAAATATTAGGATAACCTAGAAGAAATTCTTAAGATTATGGAAGCTATTAGGAGACCTTTTATTCCTTGATTAGCCTGATCCCTATTAAATATACAAAGGCCAATTCATCTATGATCGTTGTTCTGCAAGTGAGTTTTTCTTTCTCTTGTTATCGTAACCCTTCAATGTTGTTTGCCAACAACTCCAACGCTCAGCACGGATTATTTTACAACGGGGAGGTCAGTTTTTGAATAATACATGCTTGATCAACGGAACGAGAGACGGTTCACTGAGAATTTTGTCTTCATATGCCATTTCCCGCAAATACGCAAGTAAAGTTGTTCAACTTGCCCTATCGCATGTAAATGGTTCAAGCCTTTGAGAAAAAGAACAAGAAGAAAAATCAATTAAATATACTACTAGGTTTTCTTTAAAGAGTTTACAATGCGCATCGTCTTCATAAGCTGTCTTTTATTTTTCTTTTAATTTTTTTTTTTTTCGTTATTTTGATGGACCTCCAATTCTCCAATGCAAAAAAAAAAACACAACCGAAGTGCAGGCTTCTTCTTTACATTTCGTTTAGATGTATCCGACTCTGCTGGCAACGTCAAGAGCATCGTGGTCAGGCGTGAGCTTGACAAAGGCCTTCTTAGAACCATCAGGTCTAATCAGCGTGTTAATCTTGGCGACCTCGACGTCGTAGAGCTTCTTGACAGCAGCCTTGATCTGGTTCTTGTTGGCCTTGATGTCAACGGTCAGCACGAGGGTGTTGCTCTCCTCGATCTTCTTGATGGAGGCCTCAGAGTTGACGTGCGTGATGATGACCTTGTACTCGTCGAGACGAGGGTAGTGAGCAACGGACTTGCGCTGGTACTTGGGGGCACGGGCCAGGCTCAGAGTCTTGGGCTGGCGGAAAGTCGTGCTGGTGCGGACCTTGAGCGACTTGTGCTGGTGAACACCCTTAAGGGCGGCCTTCTTGGCGTCGAGAGCCTTCTTCTGAGTAGCTGGTTTTCGAGTTAGCACAAGAGAACAATAAAATATTGAGAGCTCAAGCTTTATCGATAACAACAGCTTGCTGCAATTCAGCAAGCCCGTAATTTAGCGATTCAGTAGAGCCAGTATAGTATCTTAAGACCCGTCTTTTGCTCTTCTGCTTCCAAAAAAAAATACTCACCAGGTGCCATTGTTTTTATGTTTGTCGAACTGCGGTTGAATTTTGGGATCGTCGAAGGAGGAGAGAAAAAAATTGACGTGCTTTTCCCATTCCAACAATATTGAAAAATTGTCAAAAACCCAATGCCTGGTGACTAATACGGCAATACTGGTTGTGACTAAGCTACAAACGACTATGAAATATAAAGCTGAGTCAGAAAGCAACTAGAAGTTATGTCATATAAACCTGGGCTGAAATGCTCTTAAGGACTATATATACACATGTATATTGCCTAATCTGGACCTTTTATGCCCTATGTATGAAACAAAATTTTACAGAATTAAAAATATTAAAGCCCTAATAATATCAGCCGTGCGATTGGGAGGAAAGACGCGTCTCTTTGGTTTTATTTTTTTCGTTTGTCGGCTTGAGCATATTCATGGGCACATCTTTCCTATCGGGCCCACCGACGCGTTGACGGTCAGAGAAAATAGTATACATTGCAATGGGTGTTTACACGGAAATCAATAGACAAATAAAACTATATCCATGTAATTTACTTAGAGAAAAAAAATTTTAGTGTACTGTTTTAAGTGTTAAAGATGTCCTTTTTTCTCCGTTCAAAGCATTGAATCCTAACACCGGGCACTGCTTGCTGTCAGGGAAGCATTCAGAAGGCATAGAGCGTTTCCTCCTCTGTTACAGCCACAGAGACTATGTTTATCGTTTTGGATGAGTTGTGTTTCGACAAAGTTTCCGGTCGTAAGGCGACTAGTATACTAAGATCTGACCAGATGAGAAGGTCATAGTTGTAGTACTCCAACAACTGAGCAGTTTGCCTTTCGACTAACTAACCGCGTGCCATTGACAATTGAACATGGGATCTTGCAACCTGCAATGGACGAAATTGGCCCAGAAAATAAGTGCCCACCGCCGAGAAGTAGTAGTGAAATGTAGAACATATACAGTAAATGCTAGCTCGGCCTTACTTCTTTTCCTTCATTGCCCGTCTATTCCTACTCTTCTTATATATCGAGTAAAGTTACCCTAGTAGTTCTCACGGTGAGTGGGGCCCGGGATCCTCCGGAAAGTACTAGGGTTACTAGTTAGCGCTATCTGAATGTCTTGACTGCATGTGATGTAAGAAACATTTCTAATATTGTGTTTAGATGAACATGATGCTGAGAATTAAGATGGAAGTAAGCTTTTCGAGCCATATAGGTGAGTCAATCCCAAAATCACCGGCTTTTCTGTAAAAAATTAACTTTGGTATTACCTAGTAGTAAATGTAAAAACATGCGTAGTTACCAGCTCTGCAGTACTTTTAGTACCGTGGATTGCCCTTACGGTCTTCATACCTTACTGTCGCGATGTTCTTCTGCCCAGTCATTTGAACGGCAATTCATGGAATGTTCGCAATGCATGTGCACCTAGGTTCGAAGGCGAAACCTTAATCCCCCGAGTTCTGTTGAAAAGGGAAATAGTCCCAACGGTCCAGGTGCATGTAGCGAGACTAGTTTTTTTTTTTTTCTCGAGACATCAAAGCCAATTCTTACTTCTACTCCACACAATACCTTGGAGGTTGCTACTATGCAACGAGGCTCTTTGGTCTTACACTGAGTTCAATGTTTCAGCTGGAAAGCCACAATTTCAGAAAAAAACATAGATTAGTATGTATGAATGTATTATAGAAGAACAATTTGAAAACAATTTTTTTTTTTTTTGAAAAAAATGAAACAGAATAATATTTGCAAAGTCTACATTAATTACTTCAGCAATGGTTGCTGCTCGTCATCGCTTTTGCGGCTCCCACGACTAGAGACGCTCGGAGTTCCCGAAATATGCGTAGCCCCGTTGCCATTGACATTTAGCGTCGACGCTGTATCTTCGATAATTGTCTTAGAGACACCCTGCACTTTGACGACTGACTCAATTAAACCGCCAGTGCGGTAGCTGTGTAATCCAGGCGAAGCAGCCGTGCTACCAAGTCCCTCCTCCTCGAAGTATTGACCAGTTGCAGGCTCATGGCTACTTTTCACGCGCGCTGCGCTGGCAACTGCTTCAGCTTCGCTAGGGTGGATCGAGCCATAATCACTTGGTGTAAAAGCCATCTCCGGCTGTGCTTTCCTACCATTAGGGGTTTTAATGGCATGGCTTGAGTGTGGAGTCGGTGAAGCCTCGGGGGCACGTTTAATGGTGACCTTGCTGTTAGTAGTGGGTTGAGGGTTGCTAGCCTTATTGAGGGGATTGAACTTAGGCTTAATGGCTGGGTGGGCATGACCATCAGCTGGGACCACGGCGTCTTGGGCAATAAGAGCGTGAAGGACATTTTCGAAACCAAGGTTGTTGCGTGGAGCGAAGCTATTGTACACCGAAACACGCTTCAAAGGGTTTGGATGCACACGCTTGATAGCCTTATGGACATCAACGTACACATCGCTCTCGTCAATGATTTCCTCGCCAATAAGCTCTTCAATAACGTCCTCAAGAGTCAAAACACCCAAAGCGCCAGAAGCACCACCAGGCGTGAGAGAGACAACGACCATATGGGACTTGCCTTCTTGGAAGTAGTTGAGGATATTCAAGCACGAGGTGTCGGGCTTAGTCTCAGGGAGGGTTGCTAGGGGGAAAGAGGAAATAGGGAATGCGTCTTCAGGGTCGTAGGTAATTAGTGTTCTTACAAGAAGCATGCCGATGAAATTAGTGGGTTCGTTGGGGACGTGAATGGGAATACGACTGAAGCCAAGTTGTAGAATCTCTTCAATGGTTTCTTCGTCTAGAATGCGATCTGAAGACATGGTGAAGACATCGGCCATTGGCGTCATGACATCCTGTACTGCCTTGTCCTTGAGATCGAGAACAGCAGTTATAATAGTGACCTCGTCTTCACTGAGTCTTTCAGCACCCATCGTCTTGTGGAGGCCAACTAGAGACTTGAGACCAGCTCTCTTATAAATTGTACCATGATCTTCTCCAAGAGTATAATCAAGTAACATGGCAATAGGGTAGGCCACTGGATACATGATATACATTAGAGCCAAAACAAAAGGAGAGAATGTGGCGCCAATGCCGAGACCATATCTCACAGATACACTCTGGGGGATGATCTCGCCAAAAATAACAATAGCGACAGTGGACGAGACAACAGCGGGCCAGCCACCGCCTAGGCATCTGTCAAGAACAATGGGGAGTGATTCATTGGTGATGACATTGGAAAGGAGCAGAGTGACAAGAACCCAATGCTTGCCACGCTTGAGTAGCGACAGGACTTTGCCCGCGGCACGTCGTTCCGACTCCTCACCAGTTTGTTGAATAACCTGAAGATAGACCTCATCCTGGCCCATGAGACCAAGAGTTAATCCCGCGAAAATACCCCCCATTAGAACCAAAAATGCAGAAACGCCCATATTAATCCAAAAGTCTTTGCCACCAAGAGGAGGATCCTCATGGGGAGGCAGCTTTTCTTTCATTGAAGTCGAAATGGGATAGGCGGCGTGCAATGGAAGTTGGGCGATTAATACTACAGCGATCTTAGACAAAGAAAGTGTAGCGGACTTAATGGAGTTAGGTCGAGCGAAAGCTTCTTGGGACGTCTTCTCGACGCTAGTAACAGCTGCCGCTTCTGCAGCCTTGTGGGCACGTCTCGCAGCCCGCTTCGAGAGCTTCATTTCTTGTTTCCGTGTATTCGCGTAAGATTTTGAAAACGTGCCAGGGGCGCGACTACTTGGAGGCTTATCGGCGTCCTTAACCGAAACGTCTGAACATGCTGCTGCTTCGTCGCAGTTCCATTTGGGACATATACTAGGTTCGAGATCCATACAGAGACGGGTTGCAATAGCAGCAGAAGAGGGAGGTCGAGCAATAGAAAGACTACCGAAAGTCTGGTATTGACAGGAAAGGTGAGGAGGAGAGAAAAAAAATTCGGAGGCAGGAAATTAAAGTGAAATATGTATAGAAAAACAAAAAAAAAAATAATATGCAAACAAAACGCTATTTATTCCACCATCATTCGAAGTGTACCAATGTGGTTGTGTGCACACCGGCGAAGCAGCCATCCAATGCGGGGAGGCGAACGCGGAACTTGGGCCGAGAGCAGGGAAGCGATCTGACGGCGAGAATGGCGATCTCAAGGTTCTAAACAGTCTTGGCCTCCTGAAATGGGTTAGTAGGGGTGGAACACTACGGATAGAACAGGCAGCAACCCTGACGTATACTACAATGGGCTCCCGAAGCTGGTTTTTCACTACACATCAATCTACTCAACCTTTCAAAGTTGGACGCCGAGACACAAAGTCCTAGACAAAAGCCTCTATGCTATACTAGCTCACCCTCTTGCTAGTGCACACACTGGTCTCCGGGTTCAGGTACAATTGTATGTTGACCTCAAGGTTCATATATTCAAGCTGCTTCTACCTGCTACTACTCAGCCCACGTGCGATTTCTACACAAAACTTACGCTGGCTCCACTGTGCCCACCTGTTCCTCGCACCGTAAAACTCTCAATGTCGACGTTGGCAGCAGTCTGCGCGCTTTCATTGGAAAACCTAACAGCCAGAAACCGGCCCTGTATCGGATCACTGAACCGGATCCGCATGTGCCGGTACACGGAACTGCGCGGGATGGTTGCCAGCGCAATAGGCTCGAGCGGGCCAGTTGCTGCCCATTTATTGTCGCTTACATGAGTAAGTAGCACGTGAGATTCAGAACTGATGCCTTGGGTGTGTGAAAGGGAGTAGTCGCCGTCGTCAGTGGTGGTTAGACTCGGCGTAGCAAAGCTCGCGGCAAATCTATTCTCTCTGCTGTAATCGCACGGCCCGTCCTCAGAGGGGCTGGGGTTGGGGAACCGCTCGGAGACGCCGCCATCACTCGGGCCTGAGATAGTTCGTAAACGCATATGAAGTGAGCCAATGTCAAGTACCTGCGCATACGTCTGCGGATCGGGTTTATAGTTGGGATGGCACAGATGATATCGAGCAACAGTGCTGTCCTGGCCTGGCTCAGGCGCCAGCTCAGATTTATAAAGTTCCCATGTGTTACGTTCACTAGCCTTGCGCCTTGCAAGCTCAGCACCCGCAGACACAAGCTCTCGCTCTGCAGGTGGAGTTGGGCGCTGGCGTGTAAATAAATGTCCGATGGGGGACATTTCCAGGTACTTGTCAATGCGATCAACCAGGCCTTCTTCGCGCATGGAGAGGAATATGGCGACCCGCTGGACAGGGCTTGTGTAATTTGTATGAGGTGGTGCGACAATGTTGATTTCCGTGATCATTGGCAGGTTGGCTTCGATTTTGAACACTATCGTACAGTGGTTTTGCTTTGCGCAATATACATTATCGTATTTCGAGATGACATTAGAAACTGAATAGGTTTCACTAAACTCACCCCCGGTCGAGTCGATGACCTTCAGCGGCAGTACAGATACGATTTGACTCTCGACGTGGCTTTTTGCTTGCGAATCGAGAAACCGTGAAACGAACGAGGTTGACGCCGAGGGTATAAAAGAGTACTTGTTGCGCGTGCCTGACTGGCTTGAAGCTCCAGTCTTGGATATTCTAGCTTGAACCATGCTATCAAAATTCTTGAGAAGTCTTGTAAGAAGTTTCCAAATGCCAAATTGCTTTCCGGAGATACTTTAGACGACGCTTTTGAGTATTTAAAATCAGAAGTTTAGCAGCGCTGATAAGGAATAATAGACCCGATCTATTTTAGTTCGGAATTGGACGTTGCGCACGGCTATGGGCACAAAGCTAAAATCACGAAACACTCAGCTGAAATGGCACTATCGCCGGAACTGAAAGACTGGACTGGAGAGCGGAATTGAGAGAGAAATAAGGACAAAGTAGAAGAACAGTAGAGAGATCGCATGGTTTTTATCCTGTGGCCATGTTAAACCATCGTGGTGAAATCGTGCACACAAATCACCGTCAAGGTTGTCGCCAGCATTGAAGCTCGTTCCATGCGGCAGGTGTTGATTCCTTGGCCAAGTGATGCTCGTGTCTATGCCGTGGCATCCGGGTATTCGCGGACACACGGTTACTAACGTTTGGAAGCAATGCTTACTCCTTATCTCCACATATTCGCACTCCCTGAGTGTTGCGAGATAATCCGAGGCTCCGACGTTGCTGAAATTAAAAGTCCGATCATCGCTGGCCGGCCAACGACTCTGGAGAGCCAACGCGCTCGTTAGTATGCTGTGCGCACCATGTACATGTACACATCTCCATGCAGCTAATTCAACATCACGTGATATAATTAAAGTTTTTATATCTCTCGTAGCTGGCTCGTACTTCCCAACGTCTGAAAGCAGCGTCAAAACAACAACAGTGTTGTTGTCCACAACACTATGCATGTATCGCATATGTCGCGGTGGCAAATGCCTCATCCCCAAACCCTTATTCACAACTGTACCATTTCCCTCTTTGGGAATGGTACGCGTCAAGCAAAACAGCCCTAACCTGAATACTGATATCCTGTTCCCTTTGTTTACTATCGCAAGCGCGCTGGCTGTAGGGCCCATGGAGCTGCCACAGGCTACCGTTGCCCACCACCACGGAATACTACCACAGACCCCACCACAGGCCGCCGTGGAGCTCCACAGCTCCCACCACAACTTCCACCGCAAACCCACCGCCGTGGCATCCCAGCCCCTCATAGCCTCCTGCCGCACCCCGTGGTGGATGTACTGCGGAGCTTTATGCCGCGTCTCCCTCCACACAAAAGAGCAAAAAAAAAATTTTCTTCGCAAAATTTAATTCGCCTTCCTCCTTTTTATTTGCAGTGCCACCACGCCCAACTACAAAAATTCCCACCACACCCTTTCCAACCACCTCACGTCTAGTCAAACCCACAACCAAGTGCTATCAACCACCGTCGACAGCACACAACTCTGAAACTACGACGATTATTTAACCCGTGTTCCTATTACATTTAAACGGCATCTCCAATCTACCCCATATTATCCTGCATTTATCGCCATGTCTGAACCCATCCGAAGCAACCGTTTAAACAACCTTGCGGAAGCCCCCACTCCACAAAATACGCCAGCTACTGCCACCTCGTCCTTCATCCAGCGTGCGGCAGATGGCAAGCCCAATGTGCCCACCATTTCTGAGGATGGTGATACCTCTCTTGTCAACAACCTCTCTCTCATCTCCATGATCCAGGGTAAGCTTGGCACTCTTGTCGGCCAGCCCTCTGGCTACATTGCCAGCCTTCCCGAGGCTGTGAGAGATAGAATTAGAGGTCTTAAAGCTATCCAGGCCCAACACGCTGTTCTCGAGAGCCAACTAGAGGAGGAGATTCTTGCGTTGGAAAAGAAGTGGCACAAAAAGTATGAGCCCCTCTACGAAAAGAGAGCCAAGATCATTGCTGGTGAGCTGGAGCCTACCAAGGATGAAATTGAAGAAGGAAAGAAGATTGAGGAGGAGGAAGAACTGGAGGAGGAGACTCCCCGTTTGGAGGAAATCAAGGAAGAGGACGCTGAAACCGCCACCGCGGAGACTGAGGAGAAGGACATCAAGGGTATTCCCGACTTTTGGTCTACTGCCCTCAAGAACTTGCCTGCTCTTTCTGACGGAGAAGGCATCAACGAGCGTGATGAGGAGGCTCTGCACTACCTGACGGATATCCGCATGGAGTACTTGGATCAGCCCGGCTTTGCCCTTGTTTTCGAATTTGACGAGAACCCCTTCTTCACAAACAAGACTCTTAAAAAGACGTACTTCTATCACCCAGGCCCCGCTTATTTGGGCGAGTACACCTTTGATCACGCTGAGGGCACTACCATCGACTGGAAGTCCCCTGAACAAAACCTGACCGTCAAGATTGAAAAGCGCAAGCAACGCAACAAGCGCACTCAGCAGACGCGTACCATTGAAAAGACTGTCCCTGAGTCCTCTTTCTTCAACTTTTTCTCGCCGCCCAGCCCTGAGAGCAATGAGGACGACGATGAGGAAGAGGATGAGAGCGTTCATGATGCCGTCGAATTTGACTACCAGATTGGCGAAGCTATCAAGGATCTGATCCCAAGAGCCATTGACTGGTACACCGGTGAGGCTTTGCAATATGTTCCTTCTGATGATGAAGAAGATGAAGAGGAGGAAGACGACTATGAGGAGGACAGCGAGGAAGAGGAAGAGTCCGAAGAAGGTGACAGCGTTATTAAGAGTGGCGGTGGTGCTGCAGGTGGCCAGCAGCCTGCTGAATGCAAGCAGCAGTAAACTACAAGTAGGAGAAGTTAAGGTCTCGCATTAAGGGAGTATTGCGATTTGATTTAATGTAGAAATAATTTAATGGTGTGCCGCTGAGGTGTGTTTGAATCATTGTGCTTTATTGATTGTCGACTGCGAGTAAGCTTCCTAGTAATGGTGATTAATATGACGATGATGAATTCATCTAAGGTGTTCTAGGTCCAGCCAAGAGAGAAGCCAAAAGAGAAGAAAATGTTGGCAACGATACGTAATTCACTTGTACGCCCGGCCATTCTCCTGTTCCTCTTTATTGATTCTATAATTGCAACGATCTTGCAGTGCTTGAAAGGGCCACTCTTGCAAATGGCCTTACATGTTGCCATGCAATGGGAGTGACATCTAACGAGGAAGTCACCTTGAATCACAATTGAAGGCCCATTATATCACGTGACATTGATTTTTACAAGAAGATCATCGGTGAAACTGAAATATGGATTCACCTACTAGCATTTCGTGCCGGAACAACATCACCAAGTAAAACTCATTTACAATGGCACCGTCGGTAAACCCAGCAGTATACAAGAAAAACTCAGGGTACTTAACTGTGGACCCTGAGACCGACGAATTGTTCTGGCAGGTCTCAACTAGTCAACCGCCAGGCATGCGAATTCTATTGACTAGCATCAACAGTACGTATACTTGGAGACTACTTGCCCAGCATGCTGAAAGGCTAATTCTTTAGATTTACAAGTGACACCGGAAACATCGCCAAAATGCCGACTCAAGGTTATTTGCAAGCCGCCTTCACCAAGTGAAGAGGCGCCAACTTACCTATTCTCGTTCACTACAAGAGATGTCATGACAAAAGTCAAAGATATCCTACAGGCCTGTATCCAAAAATCTAATGCGGCGGCTGCAGCGGCCAAGGAGAAAGAACTAGAAACCGCCGCGGCTGCTGCTGCCGCTGCAGAGGGCGAAGCAAACAAGAACGCGGCAGCGGCGAACTCGTCAGGCGCCGGATCAGGCGTAATGCCAAAGCGAGAGACAGTCTCCTTCGATTCAAAAAAACTGCTTCAGGACTTGAATTTTCAACAGTCCCTTTTGAAGGAAAATAAGGAGCTCATGAAAACGTTCCAGGAGACCGTGATCCAAGGTGGCTTGCGCTACGAAGAGTTCTGGAGCACTAGAGTTCATCTTTTGCGTGCTCACGCCCTGACGATATCGCAGCGCCGCGGACCGTATAACGTGCTTAGCACAATCAAGCCAACAACGGACAGCGAGAATAAGGTCATTGTTAGTGTGTCGCGAGAGAAGATCCACGACATTTTTGAACAATACCCACTTGTCCGCCATGCCTACAATGAGTGTGTGCCCAAGATCAGCGAAGGCGAATTCTGGAGCAGGTTTTTCTTGTCGCGGCTGTTTCGCCGACTTAAAGGCGAGAAGCTGAAACCCTCAGACTCCACAGACATACTGCTCGACAAATACTTGGAATACATTGACAATTCTTCGCTGACTGGTATGAAGCGCAAGGCTGGTCAGGCAGATCTTGAGGAAGATTATACAGTCCCTTTCTTCCTCGATATCGCTGGTAATGAAGAGAATGATCCCCAAAAACTAGGTAATCAACCTGACATGACAATGCGATCGGGCACCGAGGACCCCGGCTCCTTGAGCCTTATCCGGACTATGAACAACCTCTCACAGAAAATGATATATGGACCCTCAGAGGGTGGCCCAAGCATTTCCATGCACGATAAAGACGAGTCCCACCTCACTGAGGAACTCAAGCTTGAAGGGCTAGACGACGACACAGTGCCTGATTACATTGAGCTACATGTTAATACTACTGACGTCGCCAAGTATTCCCGCGAGTCCTCCACACCCACGCCAGCTGCTACGCCTGCTGCACCCCCGCCGTCTCATGAGGTTGTCATGTCCTACATCCACTCCAACCTCGAGCACAGTCTCGACCTGCAGCAAGCCGGCCTCGCGTACCCTGAATTTGTTTCGCGGGCCCAGAAACAAATCACCAAAACCATCAAACTGCGTGCCAAGGAGGCCAGCGACAACCGCACGCGCGAGGAGCGCGAAATTGAGAAGGAAGTGTTTGAGCACGTCCACTTATGTCACGCCACCTCGGTTGAGTTCCTCCGCCACTTTTGGATACACTTTCAGTCCGGGGACCCATCCCAAGCTTCGGCCATTTCCAAGTTGGTTGCGTCGCTCAAGAAATCGCTGCACCGCATTGATACTGTTGAGAAGGCTGCTACTGAAAATCAAGAATTAGTCAAAGCCGCGCTGCAGCCTCTAGTCACAAGTATACGTAAAGCACTACTGGCTTATAACAAGGCATTGGCGGACTTGACGGTCAATGGTAATGAGTCTGCCACGACGCCGCCTACGAAAATAACAGCATGAAAATTAAGCCTGTTGCTACATACACGTATTTATTCTTATTAAGATGACTTTCCTTTACTTTTTACACTGGACCATCTCCGTACGCCAGTGTGTACATTCCTAACGCCTTCATCGTGAAGTAGAACTTGTAGTTGGGGTATTCAATTGCACTGCCAATAAGTTAGCTAAAACTTTTTCGAAATCTCCAATTCATCGCATCGCTTTGACACTTACCAAGAATGATTGAAAACGCCCTCAGCGTGGTTGTAGCCATAAGAACCGTCAGGTTGCTGTAGCGACATTATGAACTTGACACCTTTCTTGAGGACGGCTTGGTCTGGGTACTTTCCAAGGAGCAGCATGATGATCGCCCAACTGGTCTGTACAGCCTGACTAGATGTATGTCTCACATAAGTGAAGAGCTCGTTAGACTGCAAAAATGAGAGAAAAAAAAAGTTAGTAAACCGATTATTCTTGCTTCCATCATACATACCCTAATGCTCTCAGCCCAGCCACCATCTTCTTCCTGCCTCTTAACAATAAAATCGCACGCTTTACGCACTGTTTCACTGTTCTCATATGTCAGACCTTGCGTGTGTAAAGCCTCTAATGCGAACATTCCCGCGTAGGTGTAGCAAACTCCCCAGGATCCATACCAGCTTCCATCTGGGTTCTGATATGATATTATATATGAGATTGCATCTTTAATAGCCTGGTCAATTTCCGCCGCCTTGTAATTGTAGTGCTTCCTAAAGTGGTAGAGACCAAGCACGGAAGAGTCGGTGCATTCGACGTAAGGAAATTCGACCATAATATTGCCAAACACTTCTGCGGGGTTCAGCATTTCCATAAGAGGGGTTGCTTTAATCTTTTCGTACGAGGCAAACGAGCCAAAATGGAAAGCTCCACGGTTTTGTAGACCAAGAAGAATATCAATTGCCTTGTGCATTCTTTCTTCGGGAAATTCTTTTTTCAGATATTCAAAACCAGGGAGTGTTTGAACCATTATGATGGCTTTGAGAGCCTCTGAGGTACAGTCACTGACAGTGAACCCCTGAGTCTGAGTCGAGAATGGAAATCCACCAACTCTCCTGTCTCGGAAGCTTCCTTCTACACACTCCTCAACAAACTGAGATCTGGTCAAAAACCTGTACCCCTTCTCAATAGTATCGTGGAATTCTGGTAAAGCGCCAAGGCCGATTAAAATGGCATACTGTAGAGCGAATGCGACGTCCCAGACTTGCACACCGTTCGTGCCATTCATCATCATACCATCTGGTGTCATATACAAGAAATCTGGCCAACGGTAAATGAAGCGCTGAAACTCTGGGGAGTCCTTGCCCTTCTCAAGGAACACCACAATTGAACTTAGGGCATTGCTCACAGGGGCAATAGCAAGATTATCCGTGTTCTTTAAATCTTTCAATATGAGATCCACTACTTTCTTGGAAGCCTTCTTCAATAGCCAGTTGGGGCGGATGTACTTCTCGTAGCTCACCATAAAAAAGTTGGCAACATCTAATACCTTTGTGTGAGGATAATACAAGTCGACTCCACACACAGTATTCCTGTGTTTTGAAAAATCAATGGAATCATATGGCTTTGTATAGATTTCTTCTCTGAGTTCTCTTAACAGGGGGTTTAGCTCCATTTGCACTCTGTTAGCTGACAAGTATCCCAATGGCAAGTAGATAGCTCTAGTGTGAACCCACCATCGTCCAGGATGAATGGGAAAGGAATAAGGAAGCATCCACAGCTCGGGAGGGGCTGGGTTCACACCTTCCCAGTCGTACAGATTTAAGAGCGCGAGGTACGACTTTCCCCAGTGAGGGTTTCCAATCGCACCGCCCAATTGATGCAGAGCTTTTCTGGCTTTTACCATTGCAGGATGGTCTTTTTCCAAACCCAAGATGCGGAGAATCACATAGTTGATGGTGGTTCCAAATGCAGTGCTCTTATCGTATGTGTGGAGGCCCCAGCCTCCATCCACAGGGTGCGCACGATTCACTAGGTATCGAGTTATTTCGATCCTTTCTTCTTCGGAAAACGGGACGCCCGTAAAATACTTGGCCACTACATAACCGATGAGCATGAACATGGGGCCTGAGTACTGGCATGGGAATGTTCCTGCATCTTCCTGGATGTACGAAAGAAACCTGAATCCGTTAACAGCAGCTTGGAACGGAGTCTTCGCCGGTGGAAATTTAGGCGCGTTGAACGACGAGAGTTCCAGCTGGTACTTGGTGTAGTTGGAGGGAGGATCTTGTGTGAGGTGATCGTCGCTTCTGTTGTAGACCCAGTTCTGTTTTCCCAGCTCGTCGACCCGGAGGCGCCATCGTGAGAAATCTGTCTGAGGTAACCCATACAGATCAGATGGAAATACAAATTTATCCTCGACCATATTGAATTGGCTGGTGAAGTGGTAGTAGAAGGAGAAGTTAAAGAAATTGTCACGAATGTTGTAGTGACAAAATCAATATTGGCCCATGAGCACGTGAGGCTTAGCTCAACCACGATTCACGCGCGACACGGCATGATACTTGAAAGGAGACTTGGTACCCGTTTACTATATAACATATTTACAAAAAAAAAACCATCAAATAACATTATGCAAAGTCTTGGATCTGTTTGCGAAGGTAGACGTATCCAGATCCACTGGGGTCGAGGCATTCCAGCGCCGTTTTCAGGATGCTAATAAGTTCACTTGTTAACAAGTCCTTATTCGCCATGAGCTCTTTAGGTAGTATCTGATCCACAAGATGTGTAATGGCTACCTGGTTACCACTCTTGACGACAAGAGAGGCCATATTGTTGAACAATTCTGAATCCACAGACTTATCCTTTGAAATTCGCGCCCATAAGCTCCAGAACTTACCCCAGATATTGTCATTCGCGAAGGCAGTAAGCGAGAGGATGAGAAATGGTTTGGTAATGCTTTGACCTGACTGAAGCATATATTGGTAAATAGAGAGAGACTTGGAGTTCATTACTTTTTTCCGATCTATCAAAAGATCTCCAGTAGTCTCGTCGCGTTTTGGGGTAGGGTCGCTGAACGCATCAGCAGGTACTAATTCAGGCTCGCCAATCCACAAGCGATAAAGCATCATGTAAAAAGTATTGTTGTTGGCCAAATGCGTTCCTTGTGGACGAAGACAGTTCTTGACAATAGAGAATATGAGATTGGATTTTAAATCACTGGCCTTCAGCATGCGCTTGTCCGCGTACTGCTTTGAGTTGACAATAGTGTTAACAACAAGTTCAACATCCCAGGTGTCCACAGGGAAACCCGATGCCTGTTGTACGATTAAATTTTCTTCCAGAGTAGCAAGTGGAAAAGCAGTTGGGTTGGCTTCGTGAGCGTGTTGGATAAAAATTAATCGAAGTCGCCAATCAATTTGTGTAGGGTAATAAGGAAAGGCAGAGATAAAAGAAGTGATAACACTGCTCTTCGCGGTGAGGCTACTAGCTTCAGGTGAGTTTTTGATGTTTGAAAGGTGATTAATATGAGCTTTTAGAAGGAGATGCGTGTGTTTGGCGTCCTCAGCCTCAGTATAATTTGGGCGCGGGATAGACATAGCCTTTTTATAGTCTCCCGCAAAAGACAAAACTCTCAGTTGATCAAGAACTGACTTATTCGTGCTACCAAAGTCGAAAGAAGGAGAAGGAGAGGAAATTGTATTCTGAATAGACCCAAGACCAGGTAAACTCGAAAATGCTCTTGTGGAATGGTAATTACGGACCTGACCAAAGTTTGAGAATGGGCTGTATCTTGATTCTGAGCCATATTCACCCCTATCTTCGGTTTCCGTCTCCGCCTCCAGTTGCTTCCGCGACTCTCGCAAAGCCTTCTTATCCTCTGCCCAGACATACTCCAAATCAAGTTCTTCACGCTTTTCTTGAGTGAACATGTGGATAGTGATGCCGTCCATTTTTGTATCGAGTACAACCCAGTTGTTGGCAAAACGGCTAGCTTCCATGGCATAGTCGAAGGTTTCGTCGGAATTAGCCATCTTCTTGGCTTTCTTTTTTAGGCGTCTTTGATGGACTTTGAGAAACCCACTGGTTTGAATACCTTCTTGCTTGGGGATCACATTGTAGGTCTTTTTGATAAAAGTCATTAAACTGTTGGTACCGCGCCCAATGTGGCGATCAGTGTTTCCGCTTGCAAGCACGAGAATAGCATCTGACCCCCATATTGTGACTGGAGATCTGTTTCTCAAGTCGATAAAGGTTACATCCGTAAATCCTAGTTCTCGAATCATAAATTCAGTGATAGTCGCCAAGCATTCAGGTGAATTCTCTGGGGTATCAGGGATGGGTTCCGTCAAAGCAGGATTAAGCTGAGTAACATCTTCGTTCGTTCTCAGATACCAAGGAACAGAATCGTGTTCACCAGGGGAAGTGGTAGTAGCAGTAGCAGTAGCAGTAGTAGCGTCTTCCTTCTGTTCTGCCTGTTGTACCTTTTCTGGTGCAGCATCCATTGTTTGTGAATATAATCTGTAAAAAGCTTCGCGGCCTGGCTTCAAAGACCGGCTTAAGCGCAAGCTAGCCAGCTGCCTCGAAAGGCTTCTTTTAATCATCTTGTTGCTGAAATCCAAAGTTCCTTGATTTCCTGGACTCTCAAAGTTTCAAAGAGATGCGTTTTTTGAACTTTTTTTTTTTGGTATGGGCTCTGGCTCTCATTTGCTAAAATTAAAAATGGCAGGGTAACAGTGTGGCTTTACAGCCAACAGCGTCAGTTTCTCACCATAGACAGACAAGAATCAAATACTTTCTGATTTTATATTCTTCTATAATTACATTTAACTGTTCGCTAGGAGCTCTAGCATGCCTTCTATACGCTGTGCGTCTTGAGCAACCGCAATCTCGGTTGCCAGGATATTTCTTATTTCTGTTACCTTGGATTCCAAGGCTGGAGAGGTCTCAATTAGAGTTCCGTACATTTCAAGAGTGCAGGCTAAGAAGTCAGCAGCAGTGGGAAGGAAACGGAAATCGCGTAATGAGCGCATAGTGTAACGGAGTAAAGGTTCCAAAGAATTTTCATCCCTTCCAGATAAACTAATTCTAACTTTGCCGCGTCTTTTAAGCTCCTCCATAATCAACTGGCGCTGCTCGGCGCTAACATCAGAACGCAGAACAGAGTCGAGAGCATCGCCCCAGCGAAATTGCTTCAGATGGCGTTCCCATAGTGGCAACTTTTTCTTATTTTTAACATTATCATCCACAACACGGTGTTCCAGTTCACCGTGGTAGTCTGTACCCTTCATTAGACGCGCATAGGTGCTGGTTCTGGCTTTCTTCACATCCTGCGACACTCTTGGCTCCGTCTTTCTGGTTCTAATAGACAGTAAACCAGATGTAAGTCCAGTAACAAAATGCTTGTGATCCGGTGAAATCCCAGTACTAAGGACTCCACCGCCAAATTTCCAGCCAAATTTAACATCCCATTTTGCGGAAGAGTAGTCAAAGACCTTGACATGGCCATCCAGAGAGCCAGCTAGTAGGCCCTTTTCGCCGCCGTCGGCCAAGGTTGTGACGGTTTTCTGAAAGTTGGAAAGAGTCTTGATGGTCTTGCCAGCAGTCAAATCCCAGACCTTTACTATTGGTCCACCTGCAGATACCAGCGTAGTAGAGTTGAGGGCAACAACGCTCTCTACGGGTGCCCCTTGTTCATGCTGAGAGATGGGACCCTCTGATGACGGAGCCCTCGAGTCATAGAGTCTAATGATACTATCATAACATCCGGTTGCAACCAGGTTGGAGGATGGAATAAAACAAGCCGAGCGAATGTAGTCTTTATGGTCAGAGAATGAAGCAATTGGGGTGGAGGACGTGATATCCCACAGGCGTGCGACCTTGTCGTCAGAAGCGGAAAGAAGGGTCGTAAGAGATGTTGGGTGAAATTTCGTAACATGGGTGGGATGCTGTGTAGGCTGAAGTGTCGCCAAAATAGATCTCGAACTTGCATCAAACACCTGGATCAAACCAGTAGCATCACCTGCGACTAGGAGCTTACCGTCAGACCGGAACTCTCCGCTGTAAACTGTATCTTTGAATCTGGCAATAGTGCGAACAACTTGTCGGGTCTTTGCTGAAAATATTTGAACGCGGGTACTGCTAGTGACGGCAAAATCATGTGGACTTTGAGGGTTGAAATGGATATGGTTGATAGCGTTGTTTTCCTTGACGAGGATGGGGTTCTTTACAAGTTAGTACGCATGGAAAGTTGGGGAGTTTGCTTTTATCTTACCTTAAAGCCTCTCCAATACCGTTGCTCTGGAGTTAAACTACCAGGAAGCGTGGCGCTTCTAACTGGCTGAACCCGTTGAAATGGAGCAGACATTGTGTGTTGGTGATGCCAAAGTCGGATTCAAGTTGGGATCTTCAAGTTGACTTTTAGGAGTAGGTTTGAAAATTTTTTTGATCCCAACTGGCAGTGATATCGTTATTTTTATTCCTACAAAGAGGTCCCTTGCCCTATGCTGTAGTGATCTCGCCCCGATTTATATTCAAATGTTAACTCTTTGTGGCTGGCCGTCTAGCTCCAAACATACCGGGCTATTGGGTCCATGATCACGACTAGTTGCTATTTAGCTTTGTGGATTTTGAATTAGAATTGGCTAAGTTGATATTTGCCAAAGATTTTAAATGATAGTGAGTAGTTAAGTGTGTTCAAATAAGCTCGCGAAGAGGCCCGCTTCATACGCCTCTGTGCAAGATTAGTGGATTTCGCACGAACTAAAAAAAGTGGAGCAATAACTCTCCGCCTAAACACTTTATTTCAATGTTTCCCCGTTATCTTGTAAATCGGGATGATAGCATCTCGAGACGACCATTTCTTACAGAACGCTTGAATACATTGATCTGGAATTGAGATGCCTATTTACTTGAACAAGTAACGATATGAACTTGAAATTTATGCTAAACTAGATGATTCTATCTAATCTCGAATAATACTCATTTTATATTTTGCAGCATTCAAAAAGCTATCAAAACTTCTAGTAGTATCTCTAAGATGTGGACGGTAAACAGATGTTTCTCCATCATCTTTATATCAAAGTGTACTCAAGAGTTTTAAATCATGCTTCGAGTATCCAGGTAGATAAGTTGTTTTATAGGTGACTTGTCAATCAATCAATCGCCCAATTCGCTAATTGAGGCATAGCTGTTATCATATTCGCCGTTAATTCCAAATATCTCTTGTGGATGTTAATAAACTTTTGAGAACATAGATCAACACATTTCTACCATCTCAATATACGTGTGAGTCCAATTCATTTTCATGATTACAGACTATATATTTCATTACTGGTGAGTTTAAGTGTAGTTCATCCTGCAGGTCTATTCACCCAGGCAGCTTTAGACTGATAGATTGATCTTCGAAAGAAATGAACAGTAAAAATGATTGTAAGATTGTAACGCGCAGCAGTTTTTGTTGCTTCCTCTGCCAGTTTCACTTTTCTTGGTTGGCACAGCTGATATTTCTCTGATATTCCGGAGGGGTTTTCGACCCCATATAACATTCTGTCTGTCACTTGCTATTTACGGCTTGCACACACTTCAAGTAACGGCGCTTTGCCATTTACTGTTGAGTAGAGCTAGACACGATCCTTTCCACGTGTATAAATACCAGGGCATCTCAGAACTTTGACTTTCAACATTCATCCAACTTCACAAAACCCTCCAATTTCACAAACGGACAATAGACCCATTGCTAACCATGGATTCGGAATCACTAGTCAATAACTTTGATATTCAAGTTAACGATGCTACCACGGATGAAATTCCCCTATTCAATGAGTTTACTCTAGATATGCAAACCTCTGCGTTTTCCGGAAACCCTTTTTCTAGCGCTATCTCCACGTCCGCGCCTTCAACCATATTTAGTCGGGTAACACATCCTCTACAACCATTCGAATCAAATGATGGCAAGCCAATCCCCACAAACAAGTTCTACACTAATCTCCTGTTGGGAAACAGAGTAAACCCTGCATACACCCAGCCTTACTCTGTATGGCAGTCCACTTCTGATTACTTTGGCTTGGCAATCTCGCATACCACAAGATCTCAGTTTGTGTACGGCCCAGACTCTTCTCTCTCAACGGTGCAATATTACTTCTCTCCAGTAGCCATCAAGTCTTTGGTTTTTAGTGCAAGTGAGTTCAATTCCACTAGCTCTTATGGTTTTTCGATAAATAGTCCAACTGACTTGGCCGTCAATGTTGTATTAAAGCAGTCTTCGGGGAGCGGAACTGTGACAATTCCATTGGTAATCGGCATGGGCATGGTGACTGGAATCTATAACGGGGTCGTGCCAAAGATTTCGTCTGGTGTTGGCTTTGCTTCCTTTTCAAAGTTGACTGCCCCTCAAAACAATATGGTCAAATACCAACTGGTTCTTAATAGTGGCATAAATTGGCTTATGTACGTCACTGTGCCCTCCGGTAACACACTACCCACTTTTTCAATGTCAGATAGCTATTCTTTTGTTTCCAATCTTTCTGCCAGCAACTACATTATTCAGGTGGCTGTTGAGACCTCCAACTCGCAGACGACTTATGACCAGGTTGCAGGCCGTTACCTTACTGGTGGATCCATGACAGGCAACATATCGAGCAATGGATACACTGGAGTTTATTGCATCCAATACGCTGCGTCTGGAACCAGTACAAGTGGCAAGCCTCTCGTTTTTGCCGCACCTCACCATGTTGCCTCGCTAACATCTCAAATGGAGTCGAAAGTGACAGGAATACAACTCGACTCTCCAAATATGGGCTCACTTACCGGGTATATCTCGACACAGTTAGAAATGAAAGAGTCGCTCCCTAACGCAATTGGATTCCTACCTTACTCTCAGATTTCTGGTCGCACAGGCCAAGGTTTGACTTCTGCAATAAAAGCACTTATCACGAATGCCATTACAGCCGAGTTGGCCGAAGATATATCTTCTCAAACTAATCAGGCTTCCACTTACTTTTCTGGAAAGGGCCTAGATAAGTTTGCACAAATTGTGTTTACTGCAAAATACATTTTGGGTAACAACACTTTGGCACTTAGCGGGTTAGCCAAATTGAAGACAGCGTTCAATGTATTTTGTACCAATCAACAGAAATCGCCACTGGCATACGACACAACATGGAAGGGCCTTGTGTCAACCCTTGGTATCGGTGGTGATTCCTCGGCTGATTTTGGTAATACGTGGTACAATGATCACCATTTTCACTACGGCTACTTTATTCATGCTGCTGCCGTAATTGCTCAAGTGGACAACGATATTGGTGGTGGGACTTGGTTATCGCAGTACAAGGGTATAGTGAACACAATGGTTCGTGATGTTGCGAACCCCAGCACGTCAGATACGTATTTTCCTGTATGGAGAAGCTTTGATTGGTATGCAGGACATTCTTGGGCTAAAGGTATTTTCGAGTCCACCGACGGTAAAGACGAAGAGTCTTCATCGGAGGATGTCCATTTTGCGTATGGAATGAAGCTGTGGGGCAGGGTGATTGGTGATTCTGCGATGGAATCCCGCGGAAATCTTATGCTTGCTGTCCTCAAGCGATCGCTTAACTCGTACTTTCTGTACCGAACCACTAATACGATCATGCCTTCCAAAATCCTTGGAAACAAGGTGTCCGGCATTTTGTTTGAAAACAAGGTCGACTACACAACATACTTTGGCACGTTGACCCAGTATAAAAATGGTATCCATATGATACCGGTAACGTCAGTATCGTCCTATATCCGGGGGCCAGGATTTGTTTCTGAAGAGTGGAGCGCAAAAATTTCAAGCATTATCAGTTCGGTTACAGATGGTTGGAGAGGAATATTAATGATGAATTACGCCTTGATGAATCCAAGTGCTAGTTTAGCGTTTTTCTCTGGGTCATCTTACTCCAGTAATTATCTGGATTCAGGCATGTCACTTACATGGGCATTGGCCTATGCTGCATACATGGTCTAAGAATAGAGTATGTATCACGAAGGACTATTTTTATGATCCGTTTATGTGATGCCTTTGGAATGTCTTTCAAAAAAAACATGTTAAAAAAGATAGCAGTGGATTAGTGACTTCCTAATTCAAGTAACTGTTTCTTGAAATTACACGTCAAAAATTGGGATGATCTTCTAATAAAAAAAATAAAAAATCAGTTTTGTTCTTCAAAAGTTGTTCAAATTTCCACCAACCCATTAAGTTCACCTATAAATTTGCATTCCAGCTGAGAATAACAGCTATTTGTGAGAGTGGCCATAGTTTTGGGCTTGGGTAGAGGTAAAACTTTGTCATTCCATATCGCCAAGTTGCTCTGATACGGAACTAGCGTGTAAATGAGATACCTGATCAGGTCATCATTGCTGTTTGCAAGGCCGCTTCTTGTATTGAAATTTAAAATCCATATTCAAAGGTGGCTCGGGGTTGCAATATTGTGAGCTGTGCTCCCATTTAGGAATTAATTTCACAAATAGGCTACGACTTATACCACAGCTGATTCTGTACAACGCCAATTTATAGAACATAAAACCTTCAGGTAGTTCTCAGAACCTTTGCGATCATGGATGAACTGAGAGCAAAATTTCTGTGGAGTAGCAAAAATTAGTGACAACCGAGGGATTCGAACCCTCGCCTCCGAAGAGATAGGAACCTTAATCCTACGCCTTAGACCAACTCGGCCAGATTGCCTGAATTTATGAGTGTAAATTTTTAAGCACATACATGAAGCAAGTTGCATGACTCTGAGTTGCAGGCTAATTCTGGTGTTTCCAGCCTCAGAGTTTGGTTGAACTAACTTTCTGTGGGATTTTTTACTCTTGAGAAATTTTAAAATAAGGCTTTTAGTTACTTTAACTGGGCACGAGAACTCTCAGCGAATTCGGGCATAGTTTCGCTGGTGAAAGCCAGCTAAACGCAAAGAACAAGGAGGATTTTGAAAGTGCTAGATCTGGAACCATTTACTAAAAAAACCTAATTAGTACATTGGGATTATATTCGGTCTATACCTATGATACATGTGTTGACGATATTAGATAGTAGGGCAATTGCACTGAACCAATATAATATCTCAGCAATAGTGTGGAAAAGTCAGGCAAGTAGGTAAGCACCTCAAGTCAATGAACGTATGCGGCGTGAGTAGATCTAAAGGGAGGAGTTAGTAAGGAGTCTTGGAAGGTCTAATGAAGTAGTTCTAGCAGAACAGAAAGGCCAGCTCGAAAAGGAGGGAAAAAATGTAGTGAAGAAGAGAATGCTGAACAAGCAGATATTAAGTAGTCATTGTGACACTGTTGATGCATATGATGCCGTAAGGCATTATCAAAGTTTGATATTATTCTTGTTATATATTCATAAGACATTAGCAGTCGGCTAAGATCTCCCGGGGACCGAAGTTTGTTAGTGGCACAGATGGTCTTGATAGTATTTCCCCTCGAATCAGTTCTTCAAAGGATTTTTCAAGAATTGGTGGCCGTTTAGTGACGTAGTGGCTCCAAGTTCTTTCTCGCGCGAGACGGGCTGCCAACCTCCTCTCAACGGAAGACCGATGCGGCTCTCGCAGACTGAGGATAATTGCCTTGTAGTAGTTCCCCAAGGATCTCTTGGTCATGAGGCCTCCCAGTGGAAACGCCAAGGGGGAAAATTTGTTCCTAAAGATGCCGTACCTTTCACCTTGCTCTCTCTATCTCGATTCGAGGATTTTTGAGAGGGTCGCTTCTCCAGGATCTTTCTCCCAGATGTCTAACCCCAACGCCGTAGCGTCTCTTGTCTCTGAACAAGGTCGTTATAATGAATGAAGTCGGTGTGCAGCAGATTCTCTTTGTTACGCGTTCCGACCACTCTCACGATATTGACTGTGAAACTGCTGTTCTCAAGCGCTTGAGCAATCAAAGACAAACAAAAAGGTGTCAAAATAAACTACAACTTCATTTTCCCTAACAACATGTATGTAACGCACATACTACGCGCATTTTTAATTTTTCAACAATGACTAGTGCGTTTGCTTGATTTTTTTTCATTTATATAGAATAGCTTATGTTTGTGGGTTACCAATGGAAGGTTGAATCTGTGCAACACTGATGTCGCCTCAATTTCCGTATTTACGTCGGTAGTCACCACAAGTCTGTTTATTTCATTTCAATGGCCCACTCAAAAGAAGAAGACGGGAGAAATTTAGTTGATGAAGCTGTGGACTAAAAAGTTATGTGCCAGTCATTCACCAACCTTCCCCCATCTAGGATTGGGGCCATAATGTGCGCGAAGCGAAACTTGCGACCTAGAATTCTTGGCCTACCCGACTTGGAGGGGGAAGAAGGAAAAAAAAAGTGAATCTGGCTTATTTATTTATATTCCCAAGTCGCAACATAATGTGTGTCAGGATCAAAACCACTAACCCTGGAATACATGCGTATGTAGCCAAGTATCGATCTGTAGACCTGTGTTTCTTTGTGCTCTACGTTATTAGTGTGCACGTCCTTACTTAACATTCTTGACAATTGTGTTTTGGCCATGAAAAAGAGAGCAAAAGTATTGATAACGGTTTTTTTAAAAGACGGTTAGTTTCCTTTGAGTCCATAACGGTTAACCACACAAGCATTTGTCTCTCAAAAAGCTCAAGGGCCACTGGAATCTTCTTTTTTTTGACATTTTTTCACCCATCTCTCTTACATAGGTCGATTAATGCCTTGTTAATTGGCTTGGTTTTTTGAATTCGTATTTGCAAATTTTTGAAAAGGCCTTGATGAGAAAACGTAACTCGCTCGTAGAAAAGAAACCATAGCTTGATGTTACTAAAACGTGTTAGCGGTGCTGTGTGTGTTGATTCTTGTAGCGCCCTCTGTATGTGGTTTGCAGTGGGAAGTCCATTTTCCCTGTCTTCTTTCCTTTACTCTCATTTATGACTACACTATAATTCCATTCATCGGGGTGCCAAAGTTGAGCGAAAACCAAAATTTTTCGCTCCATTTAATGTTTCGCACATCTTTTGGAGATCATGGAAGCCTCTCGTTGGATTTTATGGATTAAAAAGATGTTGGAATGCTTGTACGTTAGCCTAGCCATTGCCCTTGCAGCGACATGATCATGCCTTTCTTTAATTGGAGGTAGCTCGGCCTCTAGCTCTGTGGTAGATATTGGTTATACTCACAGTAAACTGCCAATAGTGGTTTAGACGTGACATAGTACAACTACGCTACTTCAGCGTTCATGTATTGTTGAAAAAAAGTTCTACTTTCATTCCTTCATTCCTAGTGCAACTCAATCAACACCTACAACCGCACAATAATAAGAGCACCTTACTCATACAATCGTTTCATTCCAACCACAAAAAGAAAGCCCTACGGGGGGCTCGAACCCCCAACCTTGAGATAACTAGGTATCTAAGAGTCTCACGCTCTACCGATTGAGCTAGCAAGGCAATTTTCTGAAAGTCCGAAATTTACTGGTTTACTTAGTATCGTGCGCTACCATAAGAAAATCAGAAGAAGCTGTGAGGCGCTTCAACCAGTACAAGAGAGGTTGTAGAATGGCTGCATAACCATGAAATGGTTCTATGCTCGCCAAAATACGTAAGTACATGGTCTAGAGGAACACGGGAGTCTGTTATAGACTTGGTATACGCAACACCAGATCTTAGCACGAAAATCGAGTTCTACGACAACTCGGTCAGACCGCCAGATCCTGTCGATTCAGACCACAAACTACAACAATGGAATATACGCCTTAGTGATGCACAGATAGGCACTGAATATACCCAAACTTTAAA